>JARQZK010001553.1:70000-142500 GCA_030704885.1 Cynegetis impunctata | reverse complement strand
AAAAAGTTTGGATGATTACAAAATAATTTCTTTAATTTAAATCCTGTACATTCATTGCATGAAAATTAAAGCCGTGAATCCAGAAGATTATCAAAATAGGATGCATTTTGGTATTACCTTTCGGATCCGTACGCAAGAGAATCCTAACTGTTCCAAGGCAATAATTTGAACACACGAAGCTAAATTTACGAGGAAAGGCAATTGCAATAAAAAAACGAGCATTTTTGTGCTATCTAAAACCCAAAATTGTTAAGAAAAACAGAGTTCGGGAAAACTTTAGTTTGAACGTTTATTCCTTTCTGAAAGATAAGCAAATAAGGTTTTCAATTTACAATGAAACATTAAATTTGAACGAATTTCATGAAATGCTGAGATTATTGGTGAAGTATTATTTAAATAATCTGCCCTTAGTGAAGTACCATACCTTTTGGTTTCAGCTAGATCGGGCATCGCCTCATTGCACTAATTAATAACGGAGCTGGTTTAGACGTTTAGGACCGTGGCATTGGACTGCGAGACCACCAGAACTAACTCCACTAGATTGTTACTTATGAGATGCTTTTTTTTAACGATCGGGGTTATTCTCTTTCGAAATGGGGTGATTTTAAAGAAAAAATGTACATGAGACCGGTACACAGTAACACAACTAGTGAAGGGCTACAAATGTTTTATGTTTTTATACATGTAATATAACTTTGTATTTGCTTAGTATTTTTTGATCAACTGGATTTTTTATGTGATATACTGTAAACAATTTTTTTCAGTTTTGCCCCCTTGTTTCCTTATAATTTTGTCTTCACCAGAAGCTACAGGCTTCGGCAACCATAGTATAGCTCTCAATTTTGACCCATAATTAATGAAATTATATTGCTATCAACCAAACTTTGTCTTGTTCGTTGGTTGTTAATCTGGGTCCATTTCATTGAACTTTTTGCATGTTCTTGCTATAATTTTGTCACATTGTTGATGAATAATAAACAATATCATCAGAACTCCATTTGAATAAAAGCTTGATTATCATTGCCCTAACTGTCAAAATTTCATGGCTACCTTATACGAATACGCAAAAATAATTCGATATTTCAGAAACTTGCTTTTATTCCGGAAACCTTATTATTTATATTGAAACAATGGTTAGTAAAAACAATTTTCAATTTTATTAAAAGAAATAACGCATGACGCACGTTTCGGTTAAACTTCACCTTCTTCACATGCTAAAGGCAAACTAATGTTTCTTCGTTATACCTATCGAAAACGAGAAATAAAAATATGACAAAATATGTAAAAAGGGTAAATAAGAAGATTGTTACAAATAATTATTAGAATAGGATAAACCAATTCTGAAGTGCTAGTCAGGTAGTTCGGTAATTTTGAAAAGATTGAGAAGGGGGCTTGAAGTGTGATCGATTTTGCTATTCAATAGGAGACCGGAATGCTAGTATTTATTTATCTGTAATGATTCTAAAAAATTAAGTTTGATTTCCTTACTTTCAGCATATAATATTTTAAAATCGAAATTGAATGTGTGACTTTCTTAGATGAAATGGTTTCCATAATGTGAATCCCACTTATGATTATCAAAGCTACGTTTGTGTTCTGAAATTCTAGTTTGAAAACTTCTGAAAGTTCTACCAATGTCCCTATTATTTAGTTATTATATTTTAATTGTATTTCAGAAAATTGAATAATATACAGGGTATTTGAAAATTTGCACTGAAAATTTGAATAGATAAAAAAACTACTATGTTTCATCAAAATTTTTCGGCTGTGGCCGTTCTCTGTGGATTCCCTTACCATTTACCTAATAATAACAGATTGAATGTTAATATTGGACTGAATAGCACGTAATGAATAACAGAGAACGGCCACAGCCGAAAAAATGTTTGAAGAAACATAGTAGTCTTTTTTTAAATATTCAAATTTTTTCAAATCAATAAATGTCAAAGAAATTTCAATATTTCAAAAATTTGATAAAGCCACGAATGTCGTGGCGAAACGTCAACTTTTTAATAAAATCGAGTTTTTTGAGATTCACCAAGCCTGTTATTGCTAATAATTATCAAAAAGTTGAAAATAGTTCACAGGCAACAACAATTCAAATAAATAATTATATATATATATATATATATATATATATATATATATATATTTATATATATATATATATATATATATATATATATATAACATATATAATATATATTATTTAAATTTATTTATTATTTACGGACAATGTGATAAAGCAGGTAATAACAAGAACATGTGATACATTTGCTAATTGTTTTCTTCAGACATGATGGAAACCATCACAATATGCCGTTAAACAAATTATAGAAAATTTCAAGAAATTTTGATCTGTTGAAGCAGTAGTGGAAAGAAATAAATCTCTCGTTAACAATGACAATTAACATTGAAATAGTCATTTTGGGATAATTTGACGCAGACAAGCTGCGTCCGTTCGAACATTCACTATGAGAAATAATGTTTATTTTCAAACGTCAGATAATGGTCATTTTGCTGTTTGTTTGGAGCAGGTATAAGTGTCACTTTTATGACTTTTAGCTCGAGCGGCGTATAAGTGTTATACTCCGGCGGAGTATAACACTTATACGGCGCTCAACTTTAATTTAATTTATTGGCTTATTTTCGAAATACAACAATGCAGGTATCTTATATAATGTCACATATCTATTTTATCATATTTATACATCTAAATTAAAACATAAAGTAACCCATTTTTTTCGGAATACTTCTTTACATTTTCTCGCTGGCAATAATTCAGAAATCTTTGATACGACGCTTCGTAAACGGCCGCGGATTTTGTTGGTATTAGCTGCTGCACTGCTAATTTTGCTGCTGCTGCAACTCTTGGTGGCGTGGATAGTGTACTAGATTCATCAGCCATACTATAGTATCTTACCACAATTGAATACGGCTCTATTTTTATCGAGAAATGAAATTATCGATGTCATTTAATTTCATTCACTGACATTATTTACAGTTGACATGGGTTCAAGCCTAATTATTTGTCCATCGTTAATTTGTTATACAGGAGGTATAATTAGATTATATGCACTTTTAATATCCAAAAGTTTTCCGATTTTCAAATTCAAATCGTTTGAAAATAAAACATTGTATTTTATTCGGAGTACTTATAAGGTACATTATGTGACTCGCAGGGATTTAATTCGCCCCGCTAGGCTCGGCGTTTAAACATCCCTACTCAGTCACATAATGTATATCTTATACTCCTAATAAAATAAAAATCTATTTTCGTAATCCCATACTGTTATTTTGATTTAACGGTATTCAGTTGACAATTGAAAAGTTAGTGTTATCGGCCGCCGGCCGTTAAAAAATTTTATCGGCCGGCGGCCGTTAAGAAACCACTTGTTCAAATATTTATTTCAAAACTTCATTCTGCTTACAATAACAACATTGATATCTTGGTCCACAGCGAGTTGGTAGAATAAACCTCTGACTTTCATTTCGCATAGGCTAATAATACATCTTCATTAACCACCTTTACATTATTGCTTTTACGCCACATTTCAAAATTTTCATATTCTTTTTGATATCGCTCTTGAGTTATTTTTGGCAGTTAATCAACACTCGCTGCACTGCACATGATTCTCCCAATATTTCTAAAAGAATTTGATTTTGTTCCTCAATTTCATCAATTTCATCCATGGTCGTCGTTAAAGCGAACTTGAGAACACAAAAAGCTGACGTTGTTTATAAAATTGTCAAACTGTTCCATGACAACAGAGTGCACGACGTTGGGAGTTTTCTTTAGAATTACGAGGTACGGGGTTTGTTTTTTCTTCGGAATCAAAATGTAATCTTTCAACGGGATTACGAAAAGTCTTTAACGACACACGGCCGATACGCAAATAACGGATTCGGCTAGTTATAATCCTCGGCTGCGCCTTGGATTACAATATCCAACCTCATCCGTTATTTGCTACATATCGGCCTTGTTACGTTAATAACTATTTCCGCAAACGTCGAAAAATGATGACTTTTTTAACCTCAGTTCTCAATGTTGAAGTTCCATAGACGTTATTTTGTTTTTACTTTTTTGTCCGGCCGTGAGCGTACAAAAAAGTACACTTTTTAGTACTCCCACGGCAATATCAAGAACGTCGGGCGGCGTACAGTTGGGTTCCGAATCCGACATTATGTAATCTGTAAGAAAAATTTTATATATTTTAATACAAATCATTTCTTAATACTCTGGTACTTACCAACATCGCACAGTCCTATAATGCGTCGACAAGTGACTTTGAATGTTTCTGGCAATTATTTTGTTGAATTGTCAAATTTGTGTTGCCTTGACATCTACAAAACCAGTAAGCAAAGCAATCTAGTTTTACGTTTCTTCTCATCTGATCCTTTGTAAAAATATCATCTTAATTGTATCGTTTGAACACCGTTTGCCGAACAAATCGCATGTTTTATTCGGAGAAAAAAGCACTTTCTGTGGCTCGTCTAAAATTGTCGGCCTCACTGCGTTCAGCCGACAAACATTTACGCCACAAAAAGTATCACTTTTGCTCCTATAAAACAATATACTATTCTTTCAATTTCTCTAAATTTAGTGTTTTCTTTTTTTTTAATTGAAAATACTGGTAGGTATATTGAAAATTCCAAAGTTCTTGAAATTCTCTACACAATTTAAACATTTTCATTGTTGAAGAGAGGTTTATTTCTTTCAAATACTGCTTGAACTGATCCAAATTTCTTAATATTTTCAATAATTTGTTCAACGGTATACACAAATAAGGTGAGATTGTTTTCAATGAAACTGGAAATTTATGGGTCTATGTAAATAAACTTTTTCTATAACACTGAACATACCTATTATCTCATGTTTTCATCTTTACATAAGAACCCTTAACTCTCGAAGTACCTTTTTAAATCAGTTTCAACATGAGATTATGAAAGTTATACCTGATTCAGCATTTGTATAATACATTGTATGAAGTTATATCCTTAAATAAATCAGGAAGATAAGGGAACGTACCCAAACTACGTGACCTATTTTTTACAACTTTATATCACCCCCCCCCTCGGTGACCATCCGTAGTATATTCCAAGACCCCCTCCCTCCCCCTCTAGTTTTCACGTAGTACTTCATAAATATTTTTTAATCATTTTCTTGTAGACAAAGTTGAAAAAAAATTATTTGGCTCAAATGTTTCTTTATTAATACAACGCTTGCGGCGTGACGATAAGAGTGCGTAGAGAGTGGGCAAATTTCGATGATGAGGTACAAAAAAATGGAAGGCGCATTTTTGATCTCTTTTTTCGAGTCTAATTTAATGGCGAAAACCAAAATATGAAATCGTCTTTTATTTTGGAGTTATAAACAAGTGTTTGACTTTGGAGATAAGTGTGCATATCATGGTTTTTTGTGAAATTACGAGACATTCTTAAGGCACTTTTTTTCTGAATAATCGAGAGATTTACATCTAATTTTATAAGACACTATAACTATATTCACACAACATACATGTTGTGAAGAACTGATGTTTTTTATGGTTGATGCATAAACTACATACCTATCTTTATAATATTCTGAACTGCATTATGCATATATACAATATCAGTATTTGAAATGTAATTCACATTCTATAAAATTTTGTCTATGTTCATTTATTTTGTTACTGATTTTCTTATGTAATTGTCTTTTATTATATCCTCAAGAGAAAAAATCCAGTGGTGTTAAGTTATTTCCAAAATTAGTATTAAACAATTCTGAAACGGTACTTATATTATGAGGCGGTGAACCATCATGTTGGAAGAACTGATTTTGTGTCTCAACTAAGGGTGGATTGTCCATGAATTCCTGAATAATTTACTGATTCAAAATTTCGTAGTACCGTTGGTTATTAAGATTTTCTTGATATATATGATACGTTAAAACACGACAGCCACGTAAATTTTATACTTTGTGAATTCAGTTTCAAATATTCATATTCCTAATGCAGTTCAGAATGTTATAAAGCGATGTAATTTATGTCAATATATCAACCATAATGAAGATAATTTTGAACATTTATTGTAATTTGTATTGTTGTTATAATTGTAATCTTATAAAAAAAATTATGTAAATATCTAATATTTTGGTCTTAGCTTGTTGAATGATTCACAATTAATTAGATTTTCTTCAATCAGTTGAAAATAGATTTATTAGGTTGTCTTCTTCCTGGATAGCAATTGGAATATATCTCAGATGTAATATCACAACTGTTATTACTTTGAATAAAGCTTTCTAACATATCATATTTCTCGTAATTTTTGTACGACATCCTGACTTTTACGATTAAATCAGTTAATTGATATTATGATGGAAAGAAATGGACAAGCTCTGTCATAGATGTCACCTGCCTACATGGAATAGGTACATATAAAAAACGCAAAAGGTAATGAACTAAAATATTATTCTTGCTATTAAAGCCTTACACATCAAAAGCAACCTGACATATTAAACATCGTTAGAAAGGGGAAAAAATCCAATCCAACCAAACCACAGCCAACAATTATTCCCATTCAAAAAAATACATTTCTACCATTGTTTTATACAGAAAAAAGTGCCTAAAGAATGTAAAAGTTATTATCTCGTAACTTCACAAATAACCATGATATGCACACTTGTCTTAAAGTGGAAAAATGAAATTTTTGTTTATTACTCGAAAACTAAAGAAGACACCGAATTTTGGTTTTCGCCAGTGAATTTGTCTCGACAAAAGAGATTGATTTTGCGCCCTCCATTTTTTTTACTTTCTATAGTTACTGAGATACTCCATACAAACATCGAAAATTGGCTACCATGTACCTACCTATAATTTACAGGTGAAAAAAATATTATCAAGAAGAAAAAACATATGTACTAGGAAGTCAGGAACTTAATTTACTGAAACAAAAGTATTTTTTTCTTTAATTGACATTTATCTTTTATCTCAATCATGTTCAACGAACACGTTTCCAGAGGACATTGACTACGTGACAAAAACCTAACTCCTACCCCCGCCCCTGTGACCAATCGTAGTATTTTGAAGACCCCCCCCCCTGAACGGGTCACGTAGTTTGGGTATGTCCCCTAATGAAATATTAACTTCAGTCACAATCAAATTACTACATTCTATAGACTCAGCAATCCAGTTACTGTGGTGTTTGCCGGCAAAGTTGCATATTTTCATTTCTAATTGCTTTCTATCTATGCATATGCAAATCACGAAAATATATGGGAATATTAATAACCATATTCTCAAATCAAAACCATTAAGTAAAAAAATGAGCAGCCTGTTGACGAGTATATTTCAAAATTTATCAGAAATATTTTTTAGTACTTATTTCAGAAATAACCACTTACCTAGAATTCATTCCTATGATAACCCATATAATCAGCCAAAATATTAGTACAAACAAAAATAATACATTAACCTGAAACTGAGACGAATTCTCATCATGTTGACCTTGAGCTTTTGGCGCTAATGAAGTTAATATCCTAGTGACAGGTAAAGTTAAACGCTCAGAAAATTATGTATTAAGTATTTTTCGAAAAATGAAATCTAATCTATGTCTACACTATATGAAATTGGATTTACCATACTATTCCTTGTTAAAATTCATTTGGGAGCAATTTCAATTTGATGTCAGTTTAGGTATTCAATTTATCTAGCAGCTCTAAAATCAATACTTTGTGCAATAATTGATCTTAGCTTACTGGAAATTTTCATATATGTTTTACCTTCAATAGGATGTTTAAAATTGTATTATCTATATTTCATAGTCTGAGATGTTTTGCTTACTCTACAGTTCTAATAAAACATTGAAAACACGTTCCACTGGTGATGTTTTCCTTGTAAATTAATACGATCACCTGTAAGGATATTTGTAGACATATAAATTCATCAGAAACAAAAAATGTAATGCTAAGAATCACAAGTATTGATTGTTTGTATTTAATATTTTAATTTCATTTGGATATAATTAAAGATACACCTCTTTATCGTGTACCGAATTGAATTTTTCTTCGAGAAAACTTTCCTCACTTATTCATTCAGAAATATTGAAAACTCTTTTCTCAAACGTTACACATTGAACGAATTTTTTTAGTTGATGTTTAGGTTACTTACACACTGGAAATATAATACATGAATTTTTGTAGTTGCTGTTCTTCTTTGAATATATGCTCTGGATTTTGTCTCTTGTTTCACGTATTTTTAGGTTATGAGGTATGTGGAATAGTTATAACGTTATAACACGTAATAACTATATACTCTTATCTTAGTAGGTAAAATCCGCGTTTTGGACATTAGAATTTAATTGAATTAATCAAATAAATTCATGATGGGTCATTTTTTTGATACCTAACCTTTTTCTCTACTTTATAGAAAACAATTTAACGACGGTTCCGAACAGATATATGGTTTCAATAGAACCACTGAAACTCATGGAAATTCACACATACCCATTACCTCTGCTCCACAAGGCGTTTGTACATATATTGAACACTTTAGCTCTATGTATGTGATATTTGGTGGGACTACTTTCAAGATTATGAAGGAAATGTGGCTCCGTAGTTCAGTGGTCAGTGCGTTGAGCTAATGAACAGAAGGTCGGTGAATCGAATCCCGGCCGAACCAACGAATTTATGCGGAGCCACCTCTCGGAAGGCAATGGCAAACCACCGAGCAGTATTCTGCATAGTAAAGTCTCTCTGTAAAGCGTTCGGAACCGTCGTAAATTGTAGGTCCCTTCTATTTATGTATCGCTGTATCACGCACAGCACGAGTAGTTGTAGAGAGGTCGCCACACCCTAAACCGGGTACGGTACCACAAAAAGAAGAAGGAAATGTGTAACATACGGAATATTTATAGTTATTGTTATATATATATATATATATATATATATATATATATATATATATATATATATATATATAGTTATGTTGGTTGAAAATTTGATTCATATTTTTCTTTCAACTCTAAGTGAATTTATATCATAATACATATAAATGTTAATTAACTTCATTAGGTTCAAAACCACAGAACGTTTAAACGCATCATATTTCATTATTTGCTAGTAGATTGAAAAGGTGAAGGGAAAGATGAAAGTTTTTCAGTTATCTTTCATCTGAAAGATCTATTTTCCGCACTTTGTATATCTCATGAATTGAACAAGCTAAGTTCTTCGATAATTCAAAAATTACCAAAAAATCTTCCAAAGGAGCTGGTTGTATGTATTCCACAACGAGAAATCTGCATTCGCAACAGTGAATTAAAGAAACTGTCAAGTCACACCGACTCAAGATCTGCATACAGCTGTTTCGATTTTATTAGATCTCTTCAGTGCAAATTACTTAACTCAGAATAAATTAACATATTTCTAATTGTTCCCCAATACAAATCGCGTCTGAACTACTATATGGATAACAACACAAAGCGCCCTCCGCCAAAGATATTGGGAACTAACAATTCACTGTTTAAACCGAAAATGTAGAGATCTGTAGAGATAACAACTACTTTCTGACATGAAGATGTATACTCTGCAACAGTGGCATATGAGATTCCCGAGCATACTAACACATAGTACTTAAAAACTCTGAACATAGTCACGATAGCGCGCTCACTAAATACTTGTTGCGATTTCGCAATATTTAACAATCAATTCATGAAAAATATACTAGTTGACCATAGTCAATTTCATATAATCGCATGATATGTATATTCCGCGACGAGAAATTGTGAATGCAGATTTCGCGGCGCGGGATACATAATATCGAGCTCCCTTGGAGGATTTGATAATTTTTAAATTACTGAAGAATTTTTCTTCTTCACTTTATGTGATATATGATACTGACAATCAGGGCCCCCGTGAGGGCTACTGTGCAAAAAAGGATTTTGGCGCCTCTTAAGCTATTTTGGATCATGTTTCTTTATTAATAAAGCAAAAAACTGAACTTTAGAAGTCATATTTATTTGTAGACTGAAATATCGAAATGAAACAAACAGAATAAAATCATAACAAAATAAATTAAAATAAATTCTTTTCACGCCAACAGACACGTTGTTTATAAATTCCAGAAAAAAAACCCCAAAACTAAAAATCACATCTTTTGTAGGAACAAATAACAGAAATATTGCCTAATGTCTCCTTATATATAAGTACTACTTTCTACTAATACTTATATTTAAAAAATATGCAATATGCAGATACTAAAAAATACCTAGGTAACTTCGTTATAAAATTAAAAATGATAGCTGATAGCTAGGTACAATAGAAAAATTAAAAATAGCTATTGTAGTAGCGATGTTTTCCAAGACTTTACTGTTGCAAATTCATTAATTACATGGATAAAATTTATACCATCATAAATTTCTTATTCAATTGCTAATATCGCTAGACCAGACAATCTTTCTTAAAGCATTGTCGCTCTTGAATAATTTTTAATGATTTTTAACTTAGAAAATATCGCTTGCCAGAAGCTACAGATATAGGTAATGTCAGAAGAATTCTCAGTGAAATGCTTACGTTTGGAAGGGCGAAGATTAAATTGTTTTCAAATATATATTCTAAACTACTTAAGAGGTCTGTATCATCAGGTGATGAAAACAACTTTAACGCTTTAGTTTCATTAAACAAATCATTGGAGTCTATATCCTTATTATCCTGATCTGTCAGTCGTTCTCTCAACTTTTATTTTAAAATTATATATATATATATATATATATATATAATCTCTTGATAATTATTAGCAATAACAGGCTTGTTGAATCTTAAAAAACTCGATTTTTTTAAAAAGTTGACGTTTCGCCACGACATTCGTGGCTTTATCAAAACTTTTGAAAAAATTGAAATTTCTTTGACATTTATTGATTTGAAAAAAATTTGAATAGAAAAAGACTACTATGTTTCACTAAAATTTTTCGGCTGTGGCCGTTCTTTGTTATCTATTACGTGCTATTCAGTCCAATATTAATATTCAAATCTGTTATTAATGGTAAGGGAAAAACCACAGAAACCTTTACCCACGTAATGTTCGAAATAGGTTCAAATTATTTTGATTCTGAAGAGTCAAAGAATAGGGTATTATGTATTCATCTTTTTTTCAAAAATTTCTCATTGCGGCTGTGGCCGTCTTCAGTTATTAATTACGTGCTAGTTAGTCTAATATAAACAGACAGGTCTGTTGATATTAGATGGGAAGGGAACCACAGAAACCTTCACCCACATAATGTACAAAATAGGTTTAAAATATTTGATTGTTGTCTTTAAAAAGACATTACTTGTAATTTTGGAGATCACATGTTCTAAACTATACTTTCTTTTTAGAAGAATTGAAAATTCTAGATGTTTAGATTTTGTCTAAGAAGATGAGTTGTTATGGTTAAAGTTTGTTTGTTGAATTATTTTGTTTTGATTTATGTTGTTTCTTAGAAAAATTAAAGAATTAAATCTGCGTATATTGAACTCAAATGTTTGATATCTGTTCTATCATTTACGACTTTATTTAAATTTTTTTGAATATGTAACATTTCTAAAATTTCTCTGCGTTTTTGATCTTTTTCTATTTCTAAAATTTTTGTGCTATTAAAGTTGAAAGTATGATTCTCATTGTTTTTATGTTTTATTAGTGCTGTGGTTTGTGTTCTGGTATATTTGTGTGCTTTTAATCTTTCTTCTAAATTTTGAAAAGTTTGTCCTATATATGATTTATTACAATTATTACAGGGTATACTATAAACAACATGAGATTTTTGCAGAAGAGGTGTTTTACTTTTTAATTTAGAATATATTTGTTTAATTTGATTTTGTGCGGTGTGGGCTACTTTAATATCGTGTGGATTTAAAATTTGTAAAATTTTATTACTTAAATGAGGAATATATGGGAGAGGAATATATTTTTTGTAAATATTTACTTTTTTTGATGTTTCTAATGTGTTGTAAAGTTTATGAATTCTATTTTTAGTGATTTTCTGTATAAGTTTTATTGGGTAATCGTTTTTTATGAGTAATTTATGGACATCGTGTAATGTTTCATGTCTGTGTGTAGGTGAAGTAAGTTTAAGTGCTTTGTCTATATAACCGATTATTAAACTCTTTTTTTGTGACAAATGATGTGTACTGTTGTAGTTCAATGTTCTTTGTGAAAAAATTCATTTTCTATGCCATTTTGTGATAATTTCATTGTTTTTGAGTAAATATCAAGAAAATTTAATGTATTGTTCGTTTCTTTTTTCACACTTTACACATATGGTAGCGGAGGCCCTGCTGACAGTGGTCAACAAGTATATTTTTCATAAATTGATTGTTCCACAGTTTATTGTTTCACAGTAGTCCTCAAATAATTTTAAAAAGATCAACTAACATCAACAGATATACTTCATAACATTCAATGAAGCACTAACAGAAGATATTACCTAAATAGCATAATACTGTTACAGTAAACAAAGAAGACAATTTAATAATTCTTCGTTACATAATATGAGTTAAAATACATAATGTCAACCCACAGCAATTACTATTATGTACCTCATATATCTCAACTATATATTTTCAGTCAACTAAGATCATCAAGCACAAATAACTCAACTCTAACCACATCGATACACAAAATGATGAATGAAACTCTTTGATTTAAATATTTGAATGAAGTTGGTTTTTAAATTCAGGATAATTTAAAGAAAAAAATTGAAAAGTTGATATATAAAAATATGTTTTCAAATAGAATTTATATGTAGGTAAGAGTCATTAAAAGCTAGATAGTATGACTGATAAATGATCAGTAGGATAGGGTAAAATATATTCACGATAAAACAAACATTAAATAATTTATTAGTTAACGAATATCATATAAATATGCAGTACCTACTACTAGAATTACTTTGTTCGGAATAATTAAAATAGATCACTTCGAATGATCTGTTCATTCAGATTAATTTAAGCAAATCTTTCGAATTTTTTTTAAACAATACTATAACGAATTAATGTATCTTCTAAGTTCTTCTTGTGTATCAAAAATCATAACATGAAATGGAGATCCAGGAACGAGTTCTCCTGCCCACTTAACTTCTACTCGATAATCGCCCGGTTCTGTTGGATCAAACTGAAATAACAGATATTAAGCTGAAATTAAAACAGGAGACACAATATTTTTTTTGATAGATAAATACAAATAAATAATAATGAAATTTCAAATATTGCTATTTTCATTTTTAGCAGGTTCTCACTTTGAAAACCTGCTTATTAAAATGGGTGCGATTAGCAAAGTTGGACCTAGGACCAACTATGTTATTATGCTTGGCACCAAAAGCTCAATTTCATATATCTAAATGAAATTTTCAGAGCAAATATGATCGGACTAAGTCTATTTTTCAAAATTATTTTCAAGAAAATTGCATTTCCGGTTTTGCCGGAAGTGATATCAACTTTGTTATTTCAAATGGAATACCCTGTATATCTTTTGATTTTCGAATTTCTTATGTAATTTATGATGAAACTGTCATACCACTCTTTATACCTTAAATGAACAGTTTTCGAGTTATTCATTTTTTTCGTAAAATTTTGACAGTTGCGTCTTCAACAAAAACAGGCTATAACTTCTTTGTTAGTAGGTCTATTGGTATGCGGTTTATATTTTTGTAACCTTGAAACATTGTTTTATTTGTTCCTTGTAAAAACTTTCCATATTTGTAACTAATTACTTGATAAAATTTAGGGTGAAGTTGGAAAATTTTAAACGTTAATAACTTTCTTATTTCTATTAGAACGCTATGCAAATTTTTATATTATTAAATTTGCTATTAAATTACCTTTCGATTTGTATAACCCTTCCCAATACCTAAAGTTAATAGTAACAAAGATATTTCACAATTTTGTAATAATTTATATAACAATACACCTGAGAAATCGAATAGCGAGTTATCCATGGATACCAATAACAAAAATTATTCAAAATCTAATTTAAGTATAATATTTAGTAATTGGTATTTCTTCAGTTAATAAAATAGATTTTACGCGACAAGAAATGATAAATATGGTTTACTGTATTGGAGATGCGGATCGAAATGTTCTGCTAGCTAGTAGAATTTAATATTTATCATCAGAAATATTCTTATTCTGATTCAAATAATTGTGATTCTGTTATTAATGAGCATTGATTTCTTTCTGTATAACGTTGAAATGTATTATTTGGAGTAACTGTTGGATTATGTGAATTTAGGTAGCTACTCCTCTTGACCAAAATAATAATGTCAAACTTGACATTGCAAATTGACATCAGTCTACTACCAACATATGTTGTTTATAAACAACAATAATTATTGAATATTAACGTCTTAGAATTACTATTTTTTCAATATATTTTCGGAAATCAGCATTAGGTGTTACAAACCTAATGAACAGAAAAAGTGACACAATTAAATTTTAAACAATTTTTGTAATTGGTATCCATGGATACGTCAAAATAACTCGCTATTCTATTTCTCAGGTGTATTGTTATATAAATTATTACAAAATTGTGAAATATCATTGTTATTATTAACTTTAGGTATAGAGAATGGTTATACAAATCGAAAGGTAATTTAATAGCAAATTTAATAATGCAAAAGTATACATAGCATTCCATTAGAAATAAGAAAGTTATTAACGTTTAAAATTTGCCAACGTCACCCTAGATTTTATCAAGTGATTAGTTAGAAATAAGGAAAATTTAGACAAGGAATAAATGAAACAATGTCTCAAGGTTACAAAAATCCAAACCGCATACCAATAGAACTACTAACAAAGAAGTTATAGCCTGTTTTTGTTGAAGAAGCAACTGTCAAAATTTTAAGAAAAAAATGAATAAATCGAATACTATTCATTTTAGGTATAAAGAGTGGTATGACAATTTTATTATAAATTACATGAGAAAACGAAAATCAAAAAATATACAGGGTATTCCATTTGAAATAACAAAGTTGATATCACTTCCGGCAAAACCGGAAGTGCAATTTTCTTCACGATAATTTTGAAAAATAGACTTAGTCGGATCATATTTGCTCTGAAAATTTCATTTCGATGTCTTCAAAAAATTATGGACCGATTACATAGCTCTGGGTCACCCTATATATATATATATATATATATATATATATATATATATATATATATATATATATATATATATATATATATATATATATATATATATATATGTTCGTACGTATGTATGTGCTTATATATTTTAGCGTTGTTCACACGATAACGGGCGCAATTTTGAAGCAATATGGTTGAAAATTTGTAAATAGGTAGTTTCGTATGATACCTTGGATGAGATTAGATTTGGTTCGAATTGGTTGGGATGTTGACCCTCTGGGAAATAAATAAATTTTGTTTACATGATAAAGGGCGCTATTTTGGAGAAATAGGATTGAAAGTTTGTAAGTAGGTAGTTTCGTATACTATTTTGGTTTAGTACGAATTGGTGTGGGGGTTAGCCACCCAAGAGAGGAAATAAATCTTTTTTATACTAGATACGTTATGAAAACATGCTTTTTTTTCTTCGCAACTTTCGGGTACACCAGTACTTATATATATATATATATATATATATATATATATAGATATATATATATATATATATATATATATATATATATATATATATATATATATATATATATATATATATTTGAATATGTATCTGACTCATGAACCATCTTATTTATATTGTAAATAATTCTTTTATTGGGTTTTCTGGTTCAGTTTAAAACAGAAATGATGTTGAAATTGTTCTAATAAATTAGTACAATTTCAACATCATTTCTGTTTTAAACTGAACCAGAAAACCCAATAAAAGAATTATTTACTATATATATATATATATATATATATATATATATATATATATATATATATATATATATATATATATATATATATATATATTATATTATATTGGTTTTTTAATTACCAAATGTTGATATAGTATGAGGTTTAATGGCTATGACCTATGTATTTCGATACTAATTTGTATCTTCTTCAGGGTCTATAAGAGAATAAAACAATAACAAAATCTGAAGATTCACAGCAACATAATACATCTTACCGGCAATAGTCCTTGGTGAGTCAAGTTCCAGCAGCATTTGTTCAATATACAATTACTTAATTTATTTAAAGAAAGAAAAAGGAAACATTCATCTTGTTACTTATAGACCCTGAAGAAGATACAAATTAGTATCGAAATACATAGGTCATAGCCAGAAAGGTCTTTGAATATCCTTCCCTTGCCGCTACCCATTAAACCTCATACTATATATATATATATATATATATATATATATATATATATATATATATATATATATATATATATATATATATATATATATATATATATCATACATATATATATATATATATATATATATATAAAGGTCACAATTTTGAAGCGTTGAAAGTTTGTAAATAGGTAGTTTCGCATGATATCTTAAATGTAATTGTTTTTGGTTCGAATTGGTTGAGGCGTTGACCCCCTGGGGGGAAATAAATCTTGTTTACACGACGGAAGGCGCAATTTTGTAGCAATAGGGTTGAAAGTTTGTATCTAGGTAGTTTTGTATGGGATTGGTTTTGGTTCGAATTGGTTGGGGGTTGACCCCTTGGGGGAAGAAATAAATCTTGTTCTCATAAAAAAAGGCGTAATTTTGGAGCAATATGATTGATAGTTTGAGAGTAGGTAGTTTCGTACGATATATTGAATGTAATAGGTTTTAATGCGAATTGGTTGGGGTGTTGACCCCTCAGGAAAATAAAACACGATAGAAGACGCAATTTTGATACCATAGGGTTGAAACTTTGTAGGTAGGTATATTTGTACAATATCTTGGATGCTATTTATTTCTATATGAAATGGTTGGAGGGTTGACTCCCCGGAGGAGGAAATAAATCTTGCTTACACGATAAAGGGCGCAATTTTATAGAAATAGAGTTGAAAGTTTGTAAGTACGTAGTTTCGTATGATACCTTGGATGTGGTTGGATTTGGTACGAATTGGTTGGGGCCTTGATCCTCCGGGGAGGAAATAAATATTGTGTACACATTAGAGGGCGCATTTCTTTTCAATTTGGAAAAAAAATCATAATTTAATGAATATATTTTCAAAACTAGATACGTTATGAAAACCTGCTCTTCTGACCCAGCTCGCTGCGATAGTTTTTTTTTTCTTACGTCAGCCTCATTTTAGGAGAATTGTTACCAACTAACAATTATTATATATTGTAGAGCAAGAATTATTCAAACTTGTTCAGGTGTATGTTTGTCAACTCAAAATAAATATATAACTGTAACTAGTATTAATGTCCTGACGATAATATCGATCCTTTGGTTAATGTATTAGCTGATTATAAGCAAGAATATTAATGTTTGATAACTTGAATTTTTCGATTAATGAATTATGCCTATAGATTATTCAAAGTTAGCTATACCTTTAGGTAGGTATTCGTTTTTCTTCAGTATTTCTTCGGAAATAAAGACATCTTCTTTGTTATATTATTTTCAATATAGGTATACATAGGAAACAACATTGAGTGAAATAATTGATTATTGTACGAAATTGATATAAAATTATATATAGTATCTTATTGAATAACAGGGAAGAAGAATTTCACTTAGTTGAATGCACATATAATGTATGTACATATATTGAAATATAGCAATAGTGTTTTTTTTTACGTTGTGTTCAAACACACTTCACGCTCTGATCGGCAAATTTTCTGTTGTAGGTAAGACCAGTTAAAATAAACCTAGATATAATATCAGATTTAGGTAAGGACAAGGCGTTAATTCAGGTTCACGTGAAGCGAAAGTATTTTAATAGGACAATTGCTGAATGAAGTTATTTGATAATGATGAAACGATTCTTGGATGGAATTGCTTGACATAGAGAAGCTTGATGATACCTGAGGAATACAATTGTGAAATTTACCTTGCAAAGTATAGTTCTATCTTTTTGACTTTCTCGTTGCATCTCTACCCTAAATGCTCCTTTAGGTCCTCTTACTCTAACAGTTAGTTGTCCCGCGCCAGCTCCTCTTGTATCACAGATGAATCTTGACTGAAATGTTGCCAAAACACCATGTTCTATGCCAGGGCCATAAACCCTAACCTGTTTCGAAATTATTAATATGAATATCACTGTAATTTCCCGAAACTAACAACTATGTACTTTACCTTGCTTGCATCTGGAGCTCCAGAAACTCTCAGTGTGAATGGCGAGCCAGTCACATGTTGCCCTGCGTATTTTATAGTTAAAGCATGACGCCCAGGTTCTTGTGGCTTCACGTTCAATGTGAACGTGGCATCTCCGTGATCATATAATTCGCAGTAGGCTACTTTTCTTGGACCTGTACAGTGTGCAGTGAGTTCTCCAGGACCAGCTCTTCGTGTATCTATCCAAGATCTTATTTCTCTGCCTACAACACCTTGTCTTAGTCCTTCACCAGAACATAATACCTTGAACAAAAAATAAATTAATTTAATCAGAAGGCAAATGTGTTGCCTCAAATATCTTATTCAAGCTAGAAATCTTTTAATAACTTGAACAAGTTCTTAGATCTAGTGATTTGAGGTATTATAATATTACACCATGTTTATTTCAATAGAAAGATGGACTCAAACTGGTATATTTGAAGACAAGATTTTTTCAAAACTATCTGATAGATTTGAATAGATGGCCATAAGTTTATATATGTATATATATATATATATATATATATATATATATATATATATATATATATATATATATATATATATATATATATAATATAATATATATGTATATATGTATATGTATATACATATACAAATATTACGACTAAATGCTACCTTACCATCCAGAACAAGAATTTAACGAAAGTAATAAACTTTTAGTTGTCCTGGGGGTTCAAGGTTCAAGTACGTTTTGATCATTAGCAGCGGTAATCACCAACAATTCTTGTCACTGTCCGTTTCTGCCACTAGTATTCCAAAGGTTTAGAATTTAATTTCTGAATTGAAATTTCGAACACAAAGTATATGTTGCATTCCATCTACTGTCTTAAAACATTGTGTGCCCGATCTTCTATTGTTACTTTACCGGCCATTTGAGCTATCTTACGATCAAAGAAGACCTTTCCATCTAAGTTTATGAAAAATCGCAAGATTTCCTGAAAATTACCGCCTAATTGCCATACAACCCATATTGTCCAAAGTAATGTCGTCTGCCATCAATTTAATGATTTATAAATATCTCCAACAAAATAATCTCCTTAGTGACCATCAATATGGCTTTCGACATTGTTATTCAATATGTGATCTACTCACCTATGTCACACATCTTTGGACAATCATTACCAGTTGCCCTGTATATCTCCAACGCCTTCGACTGAGTTGGGCACAATGCACTACTATAGAAGCTTGAATCCTTTGGTTTTCCCGAATAACTACTCAGCTTGATCGAAAGCTTCTTTCATAAGAGGTAAATACGTGTTGCAGATCGAGCTAGGACTCGCTTACTGCAAATTCCGTTGTTCTGCAATGATCTATCTTGTCACGGACACATTTTCTGATACATATTAATAATGTCCCGGATCTGACTGAAAAATTCTAAGCTTAACTGACGACAGTGCTCTTATAGCATCCACGACCAACAGGAGGCCTGTGTGCTTGAACATCTGACCTGATGCTATTACTTTGTTGCACAAGATGAATATATCAATAGCGTTCTTGGGACCGTTTCCAGGTGGAGATCTGATAATTTGGTTGCTTTTAATGCCATCAAGATACAAGCAACCAGATTTTTAAGAAAATTTCATCTCATCGATTCGCAACTGGTATTTAAAAACCAAACTTTTGAGCCAACTAACGAACTTCATCTTCTACGAATCGGATTTAATTCCAATTTAATCTAGCCAGAATATTTCTCCACCATTGCCTAGGCGGCTGCAGTGAAGTTTAGTTATGTTTTGGTTCTAAAATTCTGTCGTAAACAACTATTCTTGATTTATAAGGCGCAAGTTTGTCCAGCATTGTAATACTGCTCCCATGCTTGAAACTTTGGACATAGCTTTGCTTGCATCTGTTTGAATCAATTCAAAAGAGAGCAGTGAGGCTAATAGACGACTCATTACTGACCGCTCACTTCACTCCATTGAACTCATCCTCTATTCGGTGGAAGGTTGCCGACTTGTTTCCCTTTCACAGATATTATCAAGGCAGGTGTTTTGTAGTCATTAATTCCGTTATTCCATTAGGAGCTTAATTTTCTCGCAACATTAGGTATGCAGATAACACACACCAATTTGCCGTGCACAGAGTGTGAACTCGCACTTTGTGAAATCATCTCTGGGTGTTCTATATTTCTCCTTTTTTTTAGGAATAATATACCTTTGAAGAGATCTTTACCATTTTACTGTGTTGACATGTCATCCCTAATTTAGTAACTTTTCTTGAACATTCGATCGAGCAAAAATAATTTCTTCAAAAATCATCTATATCTTCTATTCACTATTCAGTTCAATACAACCATCAAATTCATATTCGAGATATATAATATTGTAAACTGTACAAGAAAATTATTCGTTTGTACTTGGGATAGAAGAACTTGAATCAAATATTTAAATTAATCTCATTCTACGATGCCTTATAATAAGTCAGATTATTCGATAATTTACCTTGGAAGCATCAGCACCACCTTTAGCTTCTACCATTAGAGGACAACCTTTAACAGGTCTACCTGCCCATAACACACATAACAAGTAATTTCCAGGAAGATTAACCGTATAAGTTGCTCTCCATATTTTCTCTCCAGCTAATGAAATCATAACAGGAACTGGAATATTCGTTTCGGCAGCAATCAAAGTTACCTCTGGGTTCCCTGCAAGTAAATTATATCAAAATATATTAAGCAAAACGAAATTGTACGAACACTTACCGGTACTAGATTTAGATCCATCGATGGTAAATACTGACGGTTCCCCACACTGTGCGTGTGCCAAACCTCTTCCTGTCAAAACCACTTGATCTCCTAAACAAATCACACTTTTTGGTGCATCAGGTAGTGGTATATTATCGAACTCTACGTCAAACTCATGTTCTCCAGAATTGAAACCCTCTCCAGATATATCGAATCTGAATCTGGTTCCAGATTTCTCTCCTGATATTTTTCGACCATCTATTTGCAATTCTAAATTTCCAGGGCCTGCATTAGTAATATCAAAAGCTATTTTAGAAGGTAGGCGAATTCGTCCAGCTTCATCCAAATACTGATCCCAGCCTCCTATCACTCTTACAGCTGATGGGTTCACTATTTTTGGACGGAAAGGAGACCCTGCAAGCTGAAATAAAATTTGTTCATTGATAAGAATGAAATCTCAAAACGATATAAAAAGTCGAACTAACATAGAAGACGAATCTTCATATCAAAATTTGTATCATACCATTAGAGTATGATCGCCTACATAAAATATAAGTGAATAATACTATGGTACGTATAACAATTCATTTTTGCACAGACAAAGCAACTGCTTTTCAATCAAGAATCTTTCATGAGTTTCAACTCCTCACTAGTTTTCAATTACAACTCAAATTCACAAATATCAGTTTTTCAAGATATATTGGTTTCGTTTTCATCATTTTGTTGATGATTTATTGAGAAGTCCAAAATTTCTACTGCTATAAATATATATTCCTGCCTACGTTTCATTATTATTCGTTTATCTTTTCTTAGAAATAGCACGCCTTTCAAGTTTTCGAACCGATTTTATTGAAGTATTTCTTTTTTCGGACACATGTGCGACATAACGCCGCGCACATCTGATGTACACATTCAACAAACATGAAAACAATTTGAAATATATACTCACATCATGGGATCCTATGCTTACTATGATATCATATATTCCAACCCACTTTGGAGTATAAGATACGATATATTCGCCTGGTTTAGGACTCTGGATATGGGCTTCGATGATTCCCTCAACGGCTTCCACCTGAACCCTTGGCTGAACAGGACTACTGACAGTAAATGAAGTTCTTTCTCCAACTTGGCCTCTTTCAAGACCTCTTCCAACGGCTCTAGGTGGTGGTGTTGGACCAACTGGACCTACACCCAAAGCTAGAGGTGAACCTTTGACTGGAATACCACCGTAAGTTACTACCACTTGGTAAAGGCCAGGTATTCTTGGTAAGAAAGAGATTTGTATTAAATCGTCGTCAGTCTTATTTTGTACGACAGAAAGAAAGAGACCATTGGGATTTGTGACCTGAGTATCTAGTTCTGCTACTCCAGCTTTTTTCGTAGAAACTGAAAAATTTAATATTAATTTATTGATTGAGGAATACAAAACGAGAAGTTTTCATCATTTTTAATAATATATGAGCTCAGTTCAAGGGTTGTAGGCAGGGCAAGAAAAGTAGATCTTTTCTAGTAAATACCTATGTTTTGGTACAAATCCGCACCATTTTCAGGCTAAGTATGTGATCAATGAGTATATCATATACAAAAAGCTAACAGACAATCTCCTTTCAAAAACATTAACACTGATTTTACGATATAAAAGCTCAACAAAATATTCCAATACGCTATCTGATAAATCAGCTACCCGGAAGATGCAGATTTGTATCGAAATATAGGTTTTTGCTAGAAGAGATCTTACTTCTTTGAGCTGCCTACAACCCTTATCCTGATCTAATTTTTTGGTAAAGTCTTGGCAGTTATCCGTTTATATACTATATATATATATATATATATATATATATATATATATATATATATATATATATATATATATATATATATATATATATATATAGGTATGTAACAACTTCTCAGTATTTCAGTAAATTCCTATGTTTTCGAGAGCAATATTATCCTTAACTCAACCATTAACACTTATGTTGTACCAGATTTACTCATAATGCGTCCCACTTTCTCCGAGACTCAAGAAAAATTACTTTGTTTACAGACAGGATTTTTTTAGTTTAAGTGTTAATTTCCGACTGGAACCCATTTTCTATTTCATTGTCCTTGAAACCATTTTGTGCGGATGTATTTTTTTATATGAAGTTTTGTATCTAAATTCTCACTGTCAGCGCTTCACTGTCAGATTGTTTCTGACCTTCTTATAAATATCTTTATTATTCAATTTAATTGAGAGAGACTCCTCTCTCATGGTTTCTATAAACCATGTAAGCAAGTGTTCTCTTCTGTTTTTTATAAAACAGAACATCAATAAATGGTAATTTACTATCTTCTTATTTTTCCATGGTGAATTTTATGGTCCCCTCTTGAATCATCGAAAACGATTCAAAACATAATATAGAGTCCGAGGAATTATAGTGTCCTCGAAATGCAAGGACTTTTCAGCATATCCTGCTAAAATTGTGTCGAAGTATACATTGGACAATCAAACAGGCGCATTTCTCGAAGAGCAAGAAAACACCGAAATCTTTTCACAAAAAACAATCGTCATCGGCACAACATATTGAAGAAACAAAACACGTAATTAGCTTTAACTGAGCCAAACAATTGTTAAAATAGAAAAGTATAATCAGAGAGGCCATACAGTGTGAGATTTTCAATGAACGATATGATAGCCTAAATTTATGGTAAGCGTGAAAAATTGTTCTCAAAGAACTAAAATCTAATAATCCAGAACGTGGCAAATAAGTAAAAACGTCGAGAGGGAACCATACGCTCCACTCCAGTAAGCAAAAACTTAATGAATATATATTATTAAAAATGTTTTTCTCTTTCAGAAAGCTTGGGATAATCAGCATCGCTGAACTTTTATAGGCTTCCGTTTTTGAGATTCGTATACTTTTATCAATTATTCTGAATTTTATGAATCCTTCTAAATGCCACAAGAAATACTTCAAACCTAGTTTTAATTTGTTCACTTTTCAATTTATTCAAATTTTTCATTATTACGTATATTATGTTAGAACACACAGTTTGATAATATGGTTTCAAGGAATTGTGATAATTTGTTGGTTATATTATATTTTGTAAATGTCGATGAATAAACTTATATTATTGGCACCTATTATATAGTCTTTTTTTCATATTTTCATTTTGTCTCGAAATTATTGAAACAATGTAAAATAAAACTACTTTATACCTATTGAACGAAAACAAATTCAAAAAAATTCACTTACCATTGAATATAATTTTTTCGCCCACATTCCCTTGAGTGTGAGGAATATCAACAATTTTTACAGCATCTAAATCAAAGGCTTGGCATGTAAAAGGGCTGCCACTGAGCGACTTGGCTTGATGTAAAACTTCGATTTTATGTGAACCACTCTCCTTTGCTGTGAATTCAGCTTGTAGTTTTCCAGTTTTAGTTTGATAGCATCTAACAGGAATAGCAGAACCATTTGGACCACTAATTACTACATCAAATTCTCTTGCCATTCGTCCAAGGGTATCTATATTGAACTGAGTAACTTTACCAACCCTTGCCTGGTATAAACCAATACCACCAGCCCAAGGTTCTGTGCCAGGACCTTTCACTGGAATTTCTAATACATTAAATTTTGGGATATCATTATAAAATAGAGAAACACGATGAGGAGCGCAGCACATTGGATGAAATACAATTTCCCAAACCTCCGGATTGTTATGTGATTCTCTTACACTGTGAGCCACGTCTCTATTAGCCACTTTCACGATAGCTGTCAATTTTCCAATACCTGCTTTACTTATATTTACCGTAACCATTGCTGGGCGATGACATACGGCTTCTGGTATATTTAACACATCTATCTTGGATGCATCAAAGACATTCACAGTACGTGTAGCTACAGTTTCATGTCCTTTATAGATCTGAACTTTGTATGTACCAACTTGAGTCACTGTAAATTCAGCTCGAGAGTTTGTGATTGTGTATTTAACGTGGTGGCTAGTAGGATCTAATATTTCTAGTTTGTGGTTTTCAGACGGAAGCTCAATGCTTGCAACAGATCCATTTTGAACAAACTGAGTAGCTTCTACAACCGAACAATGAAAAGGACTTCCGATAACGGACATTTCATTAAACGTAATATTAACGTAGTGATCTTCAGCAGTTTGTGGTACGAAAGTCACATCGTAAAGACCTCGTGCACATGCTACTACTTCTGCTTTTATAGTAGTATGTTGAGTAGACACTACTAACTCCAATGTACCCTCCCCAGCCTGAGCTGCATCTACGCTGAAAGTTACGGGTTTGCCTACCTCTGCATTTCCAATATCTCCCATACTGAAGTCTGTTATAACCTTAGCAAGATCAGTTGTTTTTCGACCAGGGATTCCCGACACTATAACTTTATTGACATCATATACATTACAGCTAAAAGGAGAACCTATGACATGCTGATCGTTTATCAGTATAGCGACAGAGTGGCGTCCTACCATTTCCGGTACAAACTTAGCACAGTAAAGTTCTCCATTGAGAGCTAGTTTGACCGGTAGAATTTTACCAGTAGGGGCAGTGGCAATAACTTGTGGTTCAACACCTGAAATGAAGAAAACTTATTTTTACTATTTCCATAACTATTGAGCTTCCTTAACATCACGAAGGAAGATATATACCTGTAATTCCTTCAATTCTGATATCTGCCGTATGTCCTACAGCTGCTAGCTCAATTCCTGATCCAGATACGGGAATCCGAGGTTGAGTATTTCCAGGAAGAACTTTACAGTTAAAGGGTGAACCAGGTACAGGCTGTCCATTGAATCTGTGGAATCAAATGGTGTATACTATTTCCAATAAAAGATTGAGAGTATCCCACCTGACACTCAAAGTATGTGTAGCTGCCTCTGTTGGTTTGAAATTTACTTTAAACCTAGCATTTCCTTCACTTTGTACGAAATTCGGTACATTTCTTCCAGCAACAGCCACAATTATTTCCAAATTTCCAGCTCCTGCTTGAGAAGCATTGATACTGAAAGATACAGGTTTACCAACTATTCCGTCAGTTATATCTGTCACTGTTACTCTATTCGCATCATAAGCTTTAACGAGGAAAGGACTTCCCTCAACATGACCGCCAGGAAGTTTAACTTCAACGCTGTGGTCACCTACGTCTATCGGAGAAAATGTAACTTCGAATTTTCCCAGATTACCAGTTTGTGGTATGACCTAAAATAAAATTAGGTTTTACAAGATTTAGCTAATAAATGATACTATATTTACGAGTTTAGCATTACGAAAATATCGAAAATTTGATTTTGCTATTATAAAAATATATTGTAGTGAAGATATTCAGCGGATCGATTTTAGCATATTCATTATGTCAAATACACAGTAAATTGAATTTTTCAACATTTTCATTTTATTTTAACAATTTTGTGTAAATGATTCTTTCATTTTCTTTAAATAATTGCGCTTACCTGTGCTGGTATTTGTCTTCTGGCTGGACCTAGTATTTCCACTGTTGGTGGATTGGAGCTTTCTACTCCAAACATACATGCTTTTCCTACGGAAATTTTATCGAGACTTTCAGGTGCTAGAACTCTTGCAGCTGAGGCTACATGGCACTTGAATGGGCTCCCAGGAACATCCTGACCATTGAAACGAAGGTCTACTGAATGAGTGGTAGCTTCTCTAGGTGTGAAAGAAATTGCATAAGTATGTGGCCCTTGAGCTTGTGCTGAGGTAGGTACTCTTCCGCCATTCACAGTTACCTCAAGATTTCCTGGACCAGCTTGGCTGGTCTCCACTGTAAGATTGTAATTATGTTGAATTTATTTTGAATATATATATATATATATATATATATATATATATATGTATGTGTGTGTGTGTGTTTGTATGCATGTATGTAATAGAGTAAGAGCCAGCGACGATCAGACCTTCGTTATTTTATAAAACCTGAAACTTTCTCTGAGTATTTGCCTAATATAGGTTAAAACCATCCCCGACTATGAAGTTCGGATAACGGTTGCTTTGGAAGGTAACAGGTAGCAAAGTTGTAAAAAATTGCACCTTAGTTTCGTTAAAGTATGAAGCTCAGTTTTTATATATTTCATTTGGACTAATATCAGAAGTCACATCGTCCATTGTCAGACACTTGGTATGGTTACAACCCCCTGTCAAACACCCTTAAATTACATTGAATTGTAATTGAACTTACGTTATATTATAAAGGCTGAGTTTTCTGAATGTTACTTGAGGAACTACCAAAAGATGTTTTCCCAGTGGTCAGATAGTTTCGATGGTTTCAGTTTTAATAAATTGTTATCATGGGAGACGTATTAATTTGTGTTGTGTGTGGAAAAAGTGATGGCAAAATGATATTTTTTTCTGAACAATCATTGAAAAAATGTCAAGCTGTTTTGAATGCTAGAAAAAAACATATCGTCAAATACAAAGAAATTATTTTGCCTGATGAATATACAGACGGTGGCTGTCACAGGGAATGCTATGAGGTATTCACAGCACTTCCGGACACGTATTTTATTTCAGTTCTGGACCTAATGAGGAGAAAAAAAATCAAACTCCATACCTGGAGATAACTTTTCTCCAGCCACGTCATTGATACCTGAGTTGACCATAGACCCAACTGATTCACAGTCTTCAACAGAATCATCGACATCACAATCAACTTGAATTTATCAAACTATAGAACTGCAACCTTCAACTTCTCCAGGAGGTTCTCATTTACAGTCTTTACCAACAGAATGTTCAACAATATCAGTATCAACTTTTATTTCTAAACCAATGGAACTACAACCTACAATTAAATTTTTAAAAAAAAGTAATACTCCAAAATTTTATTGATTATTTCATCAGAATTTTGATTTATTTCTTTTCTGGCATGAAAATATTCCTGAATATTTAATTCTTAATGAAATTATATATCATTATTTAGAAATTACTCTATATTATGAAATTTTTCCATAAATCCAAAAAACATATACTACTGAGTAAATGAAACATGCGCAGTGACAGATCGCAATAGACCGAACGCACTATTTCACTCGCGCCCGCTTGCATGTATATACTTCGCTCTCGCACCTACGGTAGACCTTCAATGTGTCTGACAAGGTGTAAGAACCATTGAAACTGTCTGACCACTGGGAAAACATCTTTTGATAGTTCCTTAAATAACATACGAAAAATTCAGCCTTTATAATATAACGTAAGTTTAATTACAATTCAATATAATTTAAGGGTGTCTGACAGGGGGTTGCAACCATACTAAGTGTCTGACAATGGACGACGTGACTTCTGATATTAGTCCAAATGAAATATATAAACACTGAGCTTTATACTTTAACGAAAGTAAGGTGCATTTTTTTACAACTTTGCTATCTGTTACCATCCAAAGCCACCGTTTTCCAAACTTTATAATCGGGGATTGTTTTTACCTATATTAGTCAAATACTCAGAGAAAGTTTCAGGTTTTATAAAATAACAAAGGTCTGATCGTCGCTGGCCCTTGGACTATAAGAGCTCATGTATTTTCAAGTTGTTTACACGATAAAGGGCGCAATTTTGAAACAATAGGATTGAAAGTTTGTAAATAGGTAGTTTGTATGATATCTTGGATGGGATTGGTTTTGGTTCGAATTTGTTGGGGGGTCGATGTTTACACGATAAACAGCGCAATTTTGTAGCAATAGGATTGAGAGTTTGTATCTAGGTAGTTTTGTATGATATCTTGAATGGGATTGGTTTTGGTTTGAATTGGTTGGGTTGACCCCTCTGTGGGAAATATAAATCTTGTTTACACGATAAAGGGCACAATTTTTAAACAATAGGGTTGCAATTTTGTAAATGAGTAGTTTTGTATGATATCTTGAATGGGATTGGTTTTGGTTTGAATTGGTTGGGTTGACCCCTCTGTGGGAAATATAAATCTTGTTTACACGATAAAGGGCACAATTTTTAAACAATAGGGTTGAAAAATTGTGAATTGGTAGTTTGCTATGATATCTTGGAAGGAATTGGATTTGGTTCGCATTGGTTAGGGGGTTGACCCCCCAGGGGGAAAATAAATCTTGTTTACACCACAGAAAGCGCAACTTTAAAGCAATAGGGTTGGAAGTTTGTATCTAGGTAGTTTTGTATGATATCTTGAATGGGATTTGGTTCGCATTGGTTAGGGGGTTGACCCCTCGAGGGAAGAAATAAACCTTCTTTACACGATAAAGGACGTAATTTTGGAGCAATAAGATTGAAAGTTTGTGAGTAGGTAGTTTTGTATGATATATAGGATAGGATTGGTTTTGGTACGAGTTGCTTGGGAGGGTTGACCTCCCAGGAGAGGAAATGAATCTTGTTTACACGATAGAAAGCGTAATTTTGGGACCATAAGGTTGAAACTTTGTATGTAGGTAGTTTTGCATGATATCTTGGGTGGTATTTATTTCGATAGAAATTGGTTGGGGGGTTGACACCCCGGAGGAGGAAATGAATACGCGATAGAGGGCGCAATTTTTGTTTTTAGGATTTGGAATAAAAATCATAAATGAATGAATAGATTTTTAAACTGGATACGTTTTGACAACCTGCTCTTCTAATGCAGTTCGCTGCGATAGAGTTTTTTAATATTAAAATTATCCAAAATCTCTTTACCTAAGAATGTTATAGGTTTTCCAACTACTCCACTTCCTGTTTCCTTCACTTTTATAGCTTGAACGTCATATACTTTGGCTGCATATGGGCTTCCAACAGTCGGTATTCCATTGACTGATACATTAATCCGATGTTCTCCTACAACTCTTGGGGTGAATTCGGCTCCAAATTGTTCATTTCCTATGGATTGGACGTGAGTTGGAACCGCTTGTCCAGCAGGGCCTAATTTTGTTTGTCTCTTATTATTTGAAATCCAGGGTAAGTTATGAACGAATAATGTAAATTGGGTTACTTGGAATATTTATAGGGTAATCAAAAAGATTCAAGAATACCATAGTAAATGTGGCAAATTATTAGCTCGATTTGAAAAATAGGCACTCATCGACCAATTCGTAAAATCTCATTTTTAGTAACAGTTCAATGTTTAGTATTATTATGAATGATAAAATAAAAATTACTTGAATAGGTTTTCTCATTTAGTTATTAGTATATTCATCACTACTTTCTCTAAATTTCTTAGGAGTCTACAAAATAAAGAAATAGATCAATGTCACCGAATTAATGAACTTTTCCGGATGTAGTAGAATATATTTCGAGATCTCTTCTACCAACTCTGTAAACTGTGTTCGAAGAACTTCAACTATTAATTACTGTTTATCACTATTAGAATTAACATTTGTAATATAGAATTTAAGTTATAATTCAGGTGATAAAAAAAAATATTTTCAAAATTTGTTCGATAATTTAGTTGTGGAAACTATCAGTTCAACATATGAAATATAACGTATTATTGCTTCAATGAATATTTACTTTCCTTGCAGTTCGATAGCTAACAGTTAATACATTTTATCTAATATAAGAAGCTTTCGACCTAGTTTGTTTTGCCCTATAATCTGACCTCAAAGAAACACTGCAAATAATGGAGTACCTATATATAGAGTCAGTATAAAAAGTTTCTCACGTAGGTACCTAGATTGCACGCACATTCTTCGAGAAACCAAATCCAAGGAATTTGTGCAGTTTGAGTGAAAAATGTCGCAGTTTTGGCGTCCATTGATAACTGTTTATCAAACATAAATAAAGGCAGAAAATTGACGGAGACTGCGAAGAATAAATCGTCTCCAAAAAGGGGATACATGTAAAATGCGGTAAAATGAAAAAATGATAGTAACTGCTTTTTCTTTAATGATGATAGAGATATCGAATAAGATAAAATAAGAGGCTTCTTTCGAAAAATGTTTGTTCTGTCAAGACCGTTTTACAGTGCTTCATGGAATAGATAATTTCATCTGCATTTGACAAACAGAAAATACTTGCTTCTACGTTAAGCTGTACTATTCAGGCCGCCTTTGTACACACTCATATATATGTATGTATGTATATATATATATATATATATATATAATATATATACTATATATATATATATATATATATATATATATATATACTATATATATATATATATATATATATATATATATATATATATATATATACATAGTGTTTAAAAAAAAGGGGGATTCGTTGGTAGGATAGATAGAACACTGCAGAATAAGTTGAGTTTGCTTAGTAAAAAATTTTTGTAATGGCGCCCGTTTTCAAAATAACATTTTGATTATGTCGAAACTACGCCAACATTGTAATGAAGTTTTGTACGAATATGTTTTGGAAGCAGGCACATCACATACATTTGTTTTTATATCTGACTCTCATAGAGGGCGCTAGTTATACGGTTCGTACCGAATACTTTTGAACATAACTTTTCATTACTTCATCATTTACAAATTTAAATATCCCGAAATCAGTACACAGTATCGAGTTTTACCAAGAGTACGTTTTTGGTGTAAAATTGAATGATGTTTGAGTTTACATAAAACTTTTACTAAAAAATTCAACCTCAAGTTTTGTTCGAGAGTATTCGGTACGAACCGTGTAACTAGCGCCCTGTATGAAAGGCATATATGAAAAATCTACGCGATGTGTTAGCTTCCAAAACATATTATAAAATTTCATTACAATGTTTCGCCCTTGGTGAGATATCGAGAAATTTTGCTCGACTCCCTCCCCTTCTCACCGCATCTAACGTGATTTTTTTTTAAATGCGTATTTGTTATGCAACTGGGTTGAACTGTGCTCGATTTCATTAGATTTATTAAAAAAACAATTTTCTTGTAATTTTTTCTATTTAAGACTAGTTAAGACTTCACATCGTACTGTATATCAAAAAGAAATATTCACTCCAAGAAGAATGTATTTACTGTTAATAAATATTTATTAATAGTTTACGAAATATACTTATTCATATTTGATAAATGAATAAATTGTTTCCATACAAATGAATTTATTTATAGTCAATAAATTTTTCTATCATGCATAATTAAACCATGATGAATATTATTATGTTTGATTTAGAAATATTTTAGTGAAGAAACTTCTTTTTACTTGACCCAACCCAGTTGGGTCGCAATTTTATACTGTTTCTTGCGGCAAAAAATATTACGTAATATTTGCCAAGCCCACCCCCTCTCCCACTTTAATTATTGAGTGATATTTCTCACGACCCCCTCTCCCCCCTAAACACCTCACGTAATTAATGGATGCCCCCTAATCGTAAAAAATGTGTATAATTTTTGTTTTTCAATACCCTGAATCTTGAAAACAGATGCCGTAATAAAAATTTCTTATTGAGCAAACTCAACTTATTTTTGCATTGTCTATCTATCGTAGCAATGGGGCCCCCTTTTCTTATATATATATATATATATATATATATATATATATATATTTATATATATATATATATATATATATATATATATATATATATATATATATATATATATATATATATATATATGAGAAAGCGGAGTAATAGTCGTAAAGAAAAATATTGTATAAACGTTAAGGGTATTCCGACCATGGGGCTCTCCAATTACCAGTCAATTTTGTACTAAGAATTCTATATTTCGTCCAACTTTGCGGACTTCATCAGGAGTAAACTGAAATTACATTAAAATTTACAATAACATCAAATGTGCTTAGAGTAGGTATCGTAAGTCCTATTCTAAGCACATGTGATGTTATTGTAACTTTTAATGTAATTTCAGTTTACTCCTGATGAAGTCCGCAAAGTTAGACGAAATATAGAGTTCTTAGTACAAAATTGAATGGTAATTGGAGAGCCCCATAGTCGGAATACCCTTAACGTTTATACTATATATATATAAATATATATATATATATATATATAATATATATATATATATATATATATATATATATATTATATATATATATATATATATATATATATTATATATATATATATATATATATATATATATATATATATATGATCGAAATTATATAAAATATGTTCAATGTAGGAATATAGAATAAGTTACCGTTTTTTCAGATGCCGATCAGAACACTAGTTCCACTCAATAAGCTCATTCAACTAATAAAGAATTACTTCAACATCATAAGCGAACTGAATGATTGTTCATACAAAAATTTGGAAATTTGTATATTTTTGAAATGATTCTCTGACATTTGAAGAACATTTTAGAGAGCAAACGTGCTCTCAAATGCTTACAAAAATTGAAAAAAAATGTATAATTTCAAAAAAATATCAACCATGCATTTATTTCAAAATTGAACAATGTAGAGTATAAAATAAAATTGTTTTTAATAATAATTGTGACGAAGATGCAGAGAGAGCTAGATTGAAATTCATTTATTCTTCTGCTTGCTATCATTTTCAATTTTGATTAGAGTAATTGAATAATCTTTCAAGATTATTTTACTTTGATAGAACAATTATAATTAAAGCTTATAACTATCGAAGAGATTTCACTAAAATTTTTTTTGTGAGAGAAAATACTTTATTGACCTTATTATATCACAGAATATGATATGCCAAATAGTGTACTCTATATTCTTTTGAGTGTTCACGAAATAATTGAATTTTAAAGTTCATTGCCTGATGCAATTCAATAGATACATAATACTTATTAATTACAAGTAATCTAAACCAATAGACTGTTACAAAACGCTTTTCTATAAAACTCAGCAATATTTTGTGAGATATTGAAAAACTATTCTGATAATTTGGCAAAGATTTCAATGTTTGTAATTTGAGGTATATGATAAGCTAAAATTATTCAAAGTTCTTGACCGCCGCAGAGAAAAATTCAAGGCTATTCCCTTCTCCTAATTGAGCGATAAGTTCCTATGACACGTAGGTAATATTCTTTCAATACTTTCAGTATTTCAGATCAACATACCGATGTGTAATTGTACCAAAGGAAAAAAGTAAAGTAAATACAGAAGATAATAAACCAGTCACCATTTCTAAAATATTTTTAGCATGCATTCCCAGAAAAAACATATAATTCATCTGTGAATCTCAAGCACAGTTTATGTTATATAATTTCTCTTATTCAAAATTTCAGATATTCAAGTGGATTGTGCTTTAGAATGAAATAATATCATTTGCCACTGGCCTGAACAGATATTTCACCCTCAAGATAGAGGATGAAATTGAAGGTTTGTGCTAAAATATTCGTTATTGTTTCCGTATATAAAGGAGTTAGTTCATGCCAGACCATTTGATGATTAAGAATAAGATTTGTATAACATAAATAATACTTTATAGAGAGTAAAATAATACCAATTTCTGACAAATATTGCAGCAAATTATAATTGTTGTTTATTTGCATTCAGGTGAATTTTATTTCTCATATCACCATTAAAACTTATTTTAGGTTACTTTTTTGACGTACTATACAGGCTCTTGCACCGTATATTATTTAACTCAGTTTAATGATAAAACGAGTTTAATCTGACATTTGACAAGCGAAAATGTCGAATTAAACTCGGTTTATCATTAAACTAAGATCAAAATATATGGTGCAAGAGCCTGAGAGAAGTTTAATTTTAAGTTAACTACTAAAACTTCCAATTCATTAGGTACTAATGACTGTGTCAAAAAAATTAACTTAATAGTTTTTGTTCTATGCATTGATACCAGCAATGATACTAATGAGTCATTTTTTTTAAATCAACATGCTGATTCGAACGGTTTCCAAGATTCAATAAATATAAATATATACCGGGTGTAAATGAGTGACGGGCCACCCCTATAACTTTTTAATAGATACTTCGATTTTATTGAAATTTGGGTGGTTTATCTCAGACATAATTTTGAGTTTTTTCACATACAAAATCAATATGGCTGACTTCCGGTTTCACAGAAAACGATATAAAAAATAAAAATTCAAATGGAACACCCTATATATTTTTACATATTTTAATTCTGAGGCTTCATATACATACATTCCATCTGTCAAAAGTTTTTTTCATATTTCGCAAACAGGGTCGGTCTCAGGAGCAAAGGGAACTAATAAGAATAAGATTTTTAATAATAACTTCGTTATTCAGAAATTGAGAAAACTGATGTGTGAATCATTTTGAAGGAATTTGAAGGAGCTTTTTGATATACGGGGTGGCCCATGTATGTTTCTATTTAAAAAACTGAGTTTTGGTTCGAAAAAGAATTTAATCGTAAACAAACTTCACGAAAATGAATTTTTTGAAAAATTATTACTTTGGGCGATATTTTAAATCAATTATTTATGATTTAGACGACGTCGCAGCCATCTACGATAAAAAAAACAAAATGAAAAACAAAATTGAAACGGCGCTACAATTGACATTTGACAGATGGAATATATGTATTGGAAGCCTCAGAATTGAAATATGTAAAAATATATAGGGTGTTCCATTTAAATTTTTAATTTTTATATCGTTTTCTGTAAAACCGGAAATCAACCATATTGATTTCGTATGTAAAAAAATTCAAAATTATGTCAGAGATAAACCACCCAAATTTCAATAAAATCGAAGAATCCATTAAAAAGTTATAGGGGTGGCCCATCACTCATTTACACCCGGTATATATAGATCAGGTCATGAGTATTCAGTTTATGAGAAATTCACGTCAGTAGAAATCTCACCGCTTTCAAGATGATGGGCAGTTATTGAATTACTGGAAATTCGCTACCTCACTCGGAATTTTGAGTCAACAAATTAAAAATAATTCGAATATCTTAGCTGCTGAAGATTACTGATGAGTAATGCGTTTAGACGTATGAAACAGTTTTTCAGAAATTGATGAAATTTTTCAAGAAATGGGGGTAAAATGCGATTTTCAAAAAATTTAGAAAATGCTCATTATTCCGAAAGCGGTGAGATGAGATTTTTACTGAGATGAAATTCTGATGTTCTTACTAGTCATGACCCGATCTATCAGTTCTAATATTGTACAATGTTTACATGACACATACACATATATATATATATATATATATATATATATATATATATATATATATATATATATATATATATTTTATAAAAGGTTATATTGGGCACTCGGCAAAAGGAGGCTAGATTTAAATCAAACAACCATTGGTCATGAACATCTATATTTCGGTCCTTAGTTTGGGACCTTCATCAGGATGCTAGAAGTCAGAGAACTCAAATAGCAACACAACAAATCAACCAAAAATGCAAGAAGTGGAAAAGCCACACAAAACTACACTTATAAAGTTACTTACATGTGACGAGTTGTGAAAATAGAACGGCGATAAGCGAATGACTCGAAAGGAGCATCCAAAAATTTATTCAAACACAAACAAAAGCATAATGATGACAAATATAAAAGGAGATATTAAATCTCTGGCACATGATAATCAACTAAAATTAACGTCAAAAAAGACCGGCTTCAACATGGCCAGGTCAGGTTATGCAGTAATTGACAACTGATGAAGATGGAACAGTCTTGATAGACCGACCACAGAAAAGCGAGAAAGAATAAAATCAGTGGTGACAACAGAATGAAAAAATAACTAAAAATCAAAACATAATAAAATTGTACTTATACTGAGCTAAAATTTAGATTGGCAGAACCCTTATTAATGGAAAGAAGGTAACTGTAGATATTGCTAAGACTTTTAATGTCAGCTCTCTTGTTGACGGCATTGTCATACTCATTGATGTAGCACATTTCCAAAAACAATCTCTTATTATAATTAGATTCAACGGACAAAACTCGAGTGTTCGAAAAGTCAAAACTATGCGACCAGTTCTTGCGTGCAAAGCCAAGGCACACCTATCAGGATGGAGACGGACATCACTTTTATGTAAACTGATTCTTCTGTTTAAGGACTGAGAAGTCTGGCCAATATAAACATTGGAGCAATCTGAGCATGGAATGGAGTAGACACAATCCGACCTGGACATAAGGGGAACCCTATCTTTGAGATTGGTAAAAACACACCTATTTGTAACAACATTGTACTTGGCAATCTTGATATTCTCCACAGAGGCAAAAATGTGCAACAACTTATTGGTCAGACCATTAAGTGACGGCAGAGAACCGAATTTTAACCTAGTGACAGGTGAGCCAGGAACAACTGCTGAGGCAGGATGTGCGGCCGTCGTCTCCAGATTGCCTACATCATTCTGGGCTGTCGGTGTGCAGAAAATAAGTCTTTTTAGCAAGCCGTGCGGATAACCATTCTCTCTCAAAATTCTATATAGTAAATTTAAGGAGTCATGCCGATAGTCTTGATGAGCCAATTTCAGGACCCTATTCTTGAGGTTGGTAATGACGTTCATCTTCATTCGCCAATCATGGTTAGAGTTATAGTGGATATACCTGCCAGAAGAAGTTGGTTTCCTGTACCAATCCAGTTTAACAACGTTTCCATCTGTACGTATGACTTTGGTGTCTAAGAAGTTTTTTCGTTTTTTCTGTATCAATATGTAGACGATCTGATTTTGACAATTCCATCGGATAAAAAACAAGAATTATTGAATGTTTTCAACTCCTCTAACGAGAACATAAAATTCACGATTGAAGAAGAAAGGGATAACTTTGTACCCTTCTTAGACACCAAAGTCATACGTACAGATGGAAACGTTGTTAAACTGGATTGGTACAGGAAACCAACTTCTTCTGGCAGGTATATCCACTATAACTCTAACCATGATTGGCGAATGAAGATGAACGTCATTACCAACCTCAAGAATAGGGTCCTGAAATTGGCTCATCAAGACTATCGGCATGACTCCTTAAATTTACTATATAGAATTTTGAGAGAGAATGGTTATCCGCACGGCTTGCTAAAAAGACTTATTTTCTGCACACCGACAGCCCAGAATGATGTAGGCAATCTGGAGACGACGGCCGCACATCCTGCCTCAGCAGTTGTTCCTGGCTCACCTGTCACTAGGTTTAAAATTCGGTTCTCTGCCGTCACTTAATTGGTCTGACCAATAAGTTGTTGCACATTTTTGACTCTGTGGAGAATATCAAGATTGCCAAGTACAATGTTGTTACAAATAGGTGTGTTTTTACCAATCTCAAAGATAGGGTTCCCCTTATGTCCAGGTCGGATTGTGTCTACTCCATTCCATGCTCAGATTGCTCCAATGTTTATATTGGCCAGACTTCTCAGTCCTTAAACAGAAGAATCAGTTTACATAAAAGTGTCCGTCTCCATCCTGATAGGTGTGCCTTGGCTTTGCACGCGAAGAACTGGTCGCATAGTTTTGACTTTTCGAACACTCGAGTTTTGTCCGTTGAATCTAATTATAATAAGAGATTGTTTTTGGAAATGTGCTACATCAATGAGTATGACAATGCCGTCAACAAGAGAGCTGACATTAAAAGTCTTAGCAATATCTACAGTTACCTTCTTTCCATTAATAAGGGTTCTGCCAATCTAAATTTTAGCTCAGTATAAGTACAATTTTATTATGTTTTGATTTTTAGTTATTTTTTCATTCTGTTGTCACCACTGATTTTATTCTTTCTCGCTTTTCTGTGGTCGGTCTATCAAGACTATTCCATCTTCATCAGTTGTCAATTACTGCATAACCTGACCTGGCCATGTTGAAGCCGGTCTTTTTTGACGTTAATTTTAGTTGATTATCATGTGCCAGAGATTTAATATCTCCTTTTATATTTGTCATCATTATGCTTTTGTTTGTGTTTGAATAAATTTTTGGATGCTCCTTTCGAGTCATTCGCTTATCGCCGTTCTATTTTCACAACTCGTCACATGTAAGTAACTTTATAAGTGTAGTTTTGTGTGGCTTTTCCACTTCTTGCATTTTTGGTTGATTTGTTGTGTTGCTATTTGAGTTCTCTGACTTCTAGCATCCTGATGAAGGTCCCAAACTAAGGACCGAAATATAGATGTTCATGACCAATGGTTGTTTGATTTAAATCTAGCCTCCTTTTGCCGAGTGCCCAATATAACCTTTTATAAGTTAGAAGTTACGGCAATACTCCTTGTATAAATATATATATATATATATATATATATATATATATATCTATATATATATATATATATATATATATATATATATATATATATACAGGGCTATTCAAATTCGAGTATATGCATGGGGATTTCGATAACGGTAAGAGATAGAGGGATGGTTAAATGGGGGCAAAGTTGCATATTTCAGAGGTCAGTTATATGGATAAAAAAAATCTGATCTAGCTCCTCTAGTTCTGGAGTTATATAGGAAAATTCGAAAATTTCTAAATCCTTTTTTGCCTATATCTTTTTATTTAATGAATTGTTTTCAAAACAATTTTCACTTTGCCATTGCCACTTTTTCTAAGCTATCTAAATATCTGAATAAAAATTATATACAGGGTGTCGTATAAATTGGGCCACCCTCAACTTTCAATTTTCAAATACGGACCTGTATTTTTTATTGCATTTTTTTGAATGCCAAGAGTCATGTTTTATATTGACGTAGTATTTTCATCTGAATTACAGAGTGTTCTGGAAATATTGAACTATTACCAGTAAAATCTCAACATTTTTTTAAAATTGCAGCTCTAATTAAATTTTTAGGATTTGGAAGATAATCAACATTATTCGACGAAAAATGTCTTTTTCAAGAATTCATCCACATTTCACTTCACGTAACCCATGATCAATGTACGAAAATGCGAAATTCTTCCTAGTACGTTTATGTGCATATAATCATTGCCCAAACAAAAAAATGTTCGACTGGCAATCTTCATATTATAGACGCCAATTTGCAAATATTTCATTGTTAATTACTTTTCGAACTATCTACATTTTCAGCTAATTTATGGGCATTCTGTTGCTATATACAACAATTATGATTAAACTATTTGAATTCTCATAGTATGCTTTGGAAAATAAATATTTAGTTCACCTCACTTGTCATTATTTTGACATTTTCTTGGAAATTATCGTTGGTATTCAATGAAAAATCTGTTAGTACTGAAAATGGGTTTCCCCATAGAGCAGAAAAGAGATATGATTAACGTTTTCTACAGAAATAGTAGGAGCATTCATCTTTCCGCTTGACTTTTTTTATGGGGTACACTAAAAAATAGAATATATCAAAAGGAAATTGAAAATATAGAAGATTTAAGAATTAAAATCATGAACGCTTTGGCATCACTACGCCGAAGAGATATTTCCAGAGCGAATAATAACTCAAAAAACGACTCTGTAAATGTCTGGAACGAGAAGATCGTCAATTCAAACATTTATTTCGATTATGATAACTTATAATGACTTATTTCAATTCTAGATAATAACTAAACATGTTCTTATGCGATAAGTTATAAAATATGAAAACCTATATGATCAAATACAATGTTATGTTTGTGACAGATTATGTTTGTGAGTTCTCAGCAGAATACATACAACAGATCTTCCTCATACCTACTGAGGTTAATTAGAGTTGTTATGGAATTAAAAAATGATGAGATATCACTAGTATTAGTTCAGTATTCACAAACCACTTTATGATTTATATAAAAATAAAACGCCAATGTGAAACATAATTATATAGGTAGTTCGAAAAGTAACAATGAAATATTTCCAAATTGGTGTCGAGTATGAAGATTGCCTTTGGAAGATTATTTTGTTTGGTCATTGATTATATGCACATACATGTACGTACTGGGAAGAATTTCACATTTTCGTATATTGATCATGGGTTGCGTGAACTGAAATGTGGATGAATTCTCGAAGAAGACATTTTTCGTCGAATAATGTTGATTATCTTCCACATCCTAGGCATTTTATACCTTATTCTATGATATTTATTTAATTAGAGCTGGAATTTTAAAAAAATGTAGAAATTTTACTGGTAATAGTTCAATATTTTCAGAACACTCTGTAATTCAGATGAAAATACTACGTCAATATAAAACATGACTCTTGGCATTTAAAAAAATGCAATAAAAAATACAGGTCCGTATTTGAAAATTGAAAGTTGAGGGTGGCCCAATTTATACGACACCCTGTATATAATTTTTATTCAGATATTTAGATAGCTTAGAAAAAGTGGCAATGGCAAAGTGACAATTGTTTTGAAAACAATTCATTAAATAAAAAGATATAGACAAAAAAAGGATTTAGAAATTTTCGAATTTTCCTATATTACTCCAGAACTAGAGGAGCTAGATCAGATTTTTTTTATCCATATAACTGACCTCTGAAATATGCTACTTTGCCCCCATTTAACCATCCCTCTATCTCTTACCGTTATCGAAATCCCCATGCATATACTCGAATTTGAATAGCCCTGTATATATATATATATATATATATATATATATATATATATATATATATATATATATATATATATATATATATATATATATATATTTATATAGATATAGCTATAGGTATATTTTTCAGGGGGAAATAATCTGCGAACCACCTAGTTCAAACTTCACGTGGGGGTGACAGCCACCCTTAAATGTAATGATGAGTCGAGTTGTACCTGGATTGAAAAAAGGGGGCCCTTTATTGAATGCCCAGCAAGTGTACCCGATTTGTACCCCTAGATTTTTTTGGTTTTAACTGAAGACAAAAGTTTACGCAAGCTTACTTTAAAGAATTGAAGACGAGTGCTGAAATTTCACAAAAGTCCGACGACGTTTTGAACTGAACCTGGATTCTTGCACGGAGGAGTTTGAAAGTTTATTGAAAAAGTTGTTCTAATCTGAAGGATTTCAAAAATTGGAAAAAGAGTCAGCATTGAAAAGACACTTAAATAACCACTAAAATGAGATACGAACTACACGCCTTCAGTAGTTTTTGTAACAAGAAATTCCTTTTTTGTTACGGGAGTTTTTTTTCAATTGTAGAAGCAATTTTGAATGACATTTCCGAACAAATTTTAAAGGTGATATAGCTTTAAAAATAGTTGTTCTGAAGGATATTAAAAATAGCAAAACTGAGACAGCAACGAAAAGAGACTTTAATAACCTTTCAAATGACCCCCTACTCCATTTAAGACATTAAGAGTGGATGTCACCGCCGAGTGAGATTTTAACTTGGGGTCTGTGGCCGTTTCTGCTTTCAAAATAACCTTTAAATACCCTTTTCAGTTTTCGGTGTGGCAAAAAAAAAGTATGGTCTCTGTAAGTGAGAATATTGACCGAAGGCCACAAACCTTGATTCGCTGTTGATCGTTGATCACAACTGAACATACTCCATAGAGATTAGAAATTACATTTTTCTGTATAAAAATGGTCATTGACTGGACAATGACCATTTTTCCGTGTATTTATCCCATACAGCACCGATTTTCATAAAAAATTGGATTTAGATTCTACTTACAATCTATTTCAAAGTCTACCCTGTGCCGGAGGTTGCTTCTAAGCAACTTTTGTTTCATGAATTTTCTTCTGAAAGTCAATTCTTTTCACTTATTTGCGAGTAAAATTATCGGTTTTCAGGCAAAAAAACACGTTTGCAGATTCTTTCTCGCGAATAACTGGAAAAATATGCATTTAATCGAAAGCAATGGAAAAAAAATTTATAGCCTATAAAAAAACAAAGAATATCGTGTATTCATGATGTATGCAGACCCAATACAAACGGAGTTATTGTTTTTTGAAAGTTGATTGGTATTTTCAATCGCCAAAATGGAAAGTTTCTACGTACAATAACCAAAAACCAATGCATTTTGCGGGGAAAACTCATAAAACCTTTTTTGGAATTCTTAAAAAACCCTTATTTTTATTTCTTATGAAAGTTGCTAGCATCAAAACCAAACGAGTTATGAAGAGAAAAATGCCGATTCCTATTCATTATTTGGAAAAATAGTGAAAATCTTACCCACTCTTCCACCCCATAAGCAAAAAATAGTTGTCACTTTACAATTCACTTTATTTATGTTTTTATAATACGTTCTGAGTGTTTGAAATTTGAAAAATTGAGTAAGATATGACCATTTAAAGTTGCCGTGTGTTCGCGCAAAGTACCTTTTTTGAGCCCTTTAGCATGAACCTTTCATGAAGTTTTATTTAGATAAGCTCATAGCTCTTAAAGAAACCTATAAAACGCCTTTTTTTTAAGACTTGATTGCTTAAAAACTAAGCGAGATATGGGGAAAAAACCAAAAGCACATATTTGTAGAAATTAGAATATGTATCAGTATATTGATTAATACACATAGTGGTAAATACCAATCAACTTTCAACAAGCTATAATTCCATTTGTATTGGGTCAGAATACATTATAAATACAAAATTTCTTTGTTTTTCTATAAGCTATAATTTTGCATTTTTATTATTTTAGTATGTATGAACGTAACGTACTATAATAACAAAAATGATAATAAAAATAAGTATATTCTTTCGCACTACCTATACAATTTTGTTGAACAAAATCAAAAAACCAGAAATTGTCAATGTAGTGAGGCGGCAGTAAAACTGATATTTTATTGAGCCCTCAAAACATGTCTCTACATAGTTTCTTCATACTACATATTCCGTACAAAATATTTCAGCAGGAACATTCTTGTTAGAATCACTCTTTCAAGTTTTTTTTGATTAGATGCATATTTTCCAGTTATTCGCGAAAAAGAATCTGAAAACGTGGTTTTTTTGCCTAAAAAACGACAATTTCACTCGCGAACAAGTCGAAAAGTATTGACTTTCAGAAAAAACTTTATGGAACAAAAGTTGCTCAGAATTAGTTAATTCAATGATTTCCGTACTTATTTTCAATCCCAAGAAGGGTGGCATCCACCCAAAGACAAAAAGCAACCCCCGGCACAGGGTAGACTTTGAAATAGATGGTAAAATTTTCATACAAATCGGTGCTGTATGGGATAAATACACAGTTTACACTTTTTTTACCGTCATGGACTGGACTAGTAGTAAAATGTAAATTTATGAATTTACGTGAACAAGCCGTAGACGCCTTTTGCGTTGAAGGGCGAAATTGAGCGCGCCATTACAAAGATCGAGCCGAAAAATAGTGATAGTGTACCCACACTTCGCATACTGATTCATCCAAAATGAAACTGTTTAAATTCTTTTCAAGTAACCAATATGAAATTTCTTATTGGGACACTCTTTATGAAAACATTTTGTCTTTTGGCATAGCCCACTAGTTTATAGACTCCAGGATTTACATAGATAATTACGACTCCTAAGATAAATACGGCATGATATTCAGTACACCCGTAAATAAACAAAAACATTATCGAGCTGATGAATATAGAAATCAAACAGAAAATATCTGTATTATTGTTCTTTGAACTGAACTACCTGTTCAGTTTATATGAGATGTTGCATCGCTAAGAGGTCGTTTTTTATAGTTTTTATTTTATTTAGTGTTTAATAAATTTTCTGATAAGAACCTTTCGCTGACTCTTCTCTACTCTCTTAAAGACACTTAATCGAAAGCCCTAATAATTATTTATTGTGGCAATACAAATTCAAATTTTTTAGAAATAAGGAATAGTTATTTTTTAGAATTATATTCCGGAATTATCAATTCATGGTCGATAACATTACTCTAATCAGAAAATATATCACTTTCAACGCGTTAACGATCATACTCTATAAAGAGTAACACTGATTCCCGTTTTCAAAGAAATTCTTGATCAGTGTGCTTATGAAAAGAGAAGTTAATCACAAATATAATGTTTCATTCGAGTTAATTCTGAATTTTTTTCTCGAAATTGGAAATTCTACATTTAGAAGAGAAAAGTTGATGGTTCATTTAATATGGCTATCTCGAAAGTGTTAGTATTGGAACATTTAGTAGGGAAATGATGGGAAAGGTAAAAAGAAATTTTTTTCTAATATAAGAGACGTCGGTGACCTGAAAATGAAAATAAATGTGCTATAGAGTAAATAAATTTCGGGAAGGAAGTGGAAAGAATGACAAGCATGCTCTATATTTTACAAATTTACAATACATAAACAAGAGTACAATTACACATCGGCCTGAACAACAAAAGTTTTTTTCAATATAGAATACTGAACAATATGAATTCGATGCCAACTTGAATTTGTGTGGCATATATTCTATTTATTCGATACCAGGAAGTTTATTGAAGAATTATTTCAGGATCTGACTGATTCAAACTCAACATACAATAAATCACTCCAATCCAAAGTTTCTAACTAGGTATGTCAAATTTGTGCCTGTAGCTCCTGATGAGTTTACAAACTCAAGAAATACTATGTCACACATTTATTCAAGTTGCCTGAAAATAAAGAGCCAACACCAGAATACCACCGAAAACCATATTTTTCTCACCCTCAACATTGACTTCAATGTCCTCCAACTTTCCGGGGTGATTGATCAACAATGTACTAGGTTTATGAATTGGACCTGGCCCTGGGAGAGTAACACTTGGTCCCGAGCCACCTCCCCCAACCCCAACAATTAGGGGACATCCAACTACAGGTCTTTTATTGAATGCAACGTTAACAACATGATCACATGCTTCTCCGGGCACAAAACTCACGGCGAATCTGGCATTTCCCTGAGGGTGTACCTGAGTAGGAATATTTAAACCCCTAGCTGATATTGTTATTTCAAGATTTCCTTCTCCGGCCTCACTAGCATCTACTGAAAATGTAACTGGTTTTCCAACTATTCCTCGAGCTACAGTGCCGACAGTAACCTTGTTAGAATCAAAGGCTTTAGCTAAAAATGGCGTTCCTTGAACGGGCCTTCCATTATATTCAACGCTTATCTGATGTGCGCCTACTTGCGTTGGTGTAAACTCGGCAGTGAAACCAGAGTGTATATCACCAGTAACTTTTACAGGGAGTTCTCCATGTGGGCTTCTCACAGCGACAGCAAGTTCTGCCGCGCCCCCGCCCGCTACGCCCATGTGAAAAGAACTAGGTTGGTTAACTGGTATTAGTTCAAGATGATTCAAATTAAGGGTGACCCTACTTGTGTCAGTGACGGTGCATATAAAGGGGCATCCCCTCACTGTTTCTCCGTTGAACTTTATGTCTATCAGATGTGGTTTGACTTGATCCGGTGTGAATGAAACTAGGCATCTGCCTCCACCAACTACCTGCACGTGGTTGGGGACTTCCCCCTCATTTATAGATATTTCCAATTGTCCTTCGCCTGCTTGACTAGCATCCACTGAAAATAAAATCATTGGATAAAAGTATTCAAATAAGAATTTTTCAATAAGTTTTCGGTAGTGAAGATCATTTTTGTTGACTAGGTTTATATTTACTTTATTAAATTACATTTGTAAAAATATAAAAATCCGGATACCCTACTGCGTAGCACTAGGAATGATAAAACCCCTCGGCGCACGTGCATGTCGTAATACCTGATAAGTCTATGGCAAATCATTTCTCCTCATGGTGACTATATCGGGAAATGTATAGTATTTCAGATATAATCAAAAATTATAGTGAATTTCATAATTTTTACTAATTTTTTTTATTTCTAGGTGGCGGCACGTCAATATTTTTTGAGTGTATTATATAAATTAAGAAAGTACACACTAAATGCTATCATTTTATTTCATTATTATGAAAATCGGTTCAGGTTTGAGATTTATAGATAGCACATGTCTATGGACAAAAAAATCTAAAAAAACGCTATAATTTTTTTATTCTTCGTGGTGAAAAATTTTTGAAAACACTTTTCTTATGAAATCTTATGCGTTTTATCGATATCCGTCGGAATTTTCAAAATCGGACCATCTACTGACTTTTTGTCGTGATACTATAATCTCTTAGCTTCGCCTCGGGGTAAAAATGGGACGTCGTAAGCTCAAAGGTTATTTCTGAGCCTAGGTACATTTCGAAGATTTTCATATTGACTATTGTTTGTTTCAGTGACGGGGATAAATGGTTTCTGAATATAATATATATATATATATATATATATATATATATATATATATATATATATATATATATATATATATATTATTATATATATATATATATATATATATATATATATATATATATATATATAATTATATATATTTATATATATATATATAAATATATATATAAATATATATATATATATATATATAAATATATTTATATATATATATATATATATATATATATATATATATATATATACAGTCTGGAACAGCCAAATGGAATAAATTCGATAACGAATAAATCAGAGCGTGTTGGGAAAAACGCTTTGACACGTCGATTTGTATTTTCAGATGCGCATTTTTTTCACAAAAAAAAATTATATAGGGTGTGTCATGTGACAGTGACCGAAACCAACTTTCTTATTTTAAATACAACCCCCTGTATATTATTAGTTTTTTGGATTCTTCAGAAAATTCTAGACATAATTCATGTACAATATCCCATACCTATCTTCAACTGTTTCGGAAATATTAAGTGTTTTCAGATGTATTACAAACGTTAGAAGACTTCTCTATACCCGATTAGCATGTTGCCAAGACGTTCGCGGCGAAAATTTTGAACATCTCTTACATTGAAATTAATGTTTTTTTTGTTTTTTTCACATTATTTGTGAAATAAACTAATTTTTTTTTTAATGTTAATTTTTGTAATACATGAAAACACTTAATATTTCCGAAACAGTTGAAGATAGGTATGGGACATTGTACATGAATTATGTCTAGAATTTTCTGAAGAATCCAAATAACTAATAATATACAGGGGATTGTATTTAAAATAAGAAAGTTGGTATCGGCCACTGTCACATGACACACCCTATATAATTATTTTTTTCGAAAAAAATGCGCATCTGAAAATACAAATCGACGTGTCCAAGCGTTTTTCCCAACACGCTCTCATTTATTTGTTATCGAATTTATTCCATTTGGCTGTTCCACACTGTATATATATATATATATATATATATATATATATAGTGAGAAAAAAATTTGAAATTACTTCTTTGAAATTTTTCCTAATATTTTCAGAAAAATTGACGAAATATTCATTACCTCTATTATTATTTTTGTAATAACGCACAGTTCCAAATTAATAGGCTGACAGTTAAATTGAATATCGTAACTAACAGTATATTTTCAACTACCGCTTAATGATGTTAAGTGTCATTTGATTAAGTGTCATTTGATGAACTGTTAATGAGTTAATTTTGATTTCTATGCTATGTAACTTTCGAGTAGATGATAAATACCTACAGCACTCTTATATAGAACACCTATTATTGAGCTATCTGGAAATAGAATACACAAAATGGTACTCATCAGACAATACAGTGTATGAAAGAGATACGAAATCTGAAATTTCAAAACACAGCACAATTTGCCACTGTTTGCGATATTTGCGATAAACAATTTGTACTGAACAGAAACAGGATGGATATTTATCTGTTTATCTGTTCAAAGTAGGTTAAAGTTCCAATTCATTTATAAGATGGGTACTAATTCATTGTTCCTAGTCAGAAGCATGAAGAAGGTACTCAAGGTGAACAATTATTCATTTCCACACTGACCTTATAGAGCCTTTAGAATATCCTGATACCCACCATTTCTACAAGTTCGCGATATATTTGCAAATTTGTAAGAGTCGATTTACACATATGAACTTATTCGAAAGCATCACTTATACGCAGCTTAAAAAATGGACTGAAGAGCTAGATTCGAACGATACATTTCTGTTCTTCGCGCTTTATGGCATATGAGCACGTTAATTATAGAAAATAAGAAGATTGATGGTGAAATGAGACGCCTGCATCTTGGCATATATAGCAAATGTAGATGTACGTTTGAGAGAAGGTGGCATACGACAAAGCAGGAGTTATTAACGAATAAGTCGCAGGAGGAATATATGGCGATGATCAATAAATTGCTTAAGTTGCCTTTAAAGGTGAACACATATTATCAATAATGATAATTAAGATTTATGAAAAGGAGAATATTAACAGAGTGGAAGTAAAATGCAAGATAACAAAAACATACTTATATAGAAAAAATATCTATGACAAATACTAGAAATCAGAGGAATAAAACTATTTTCACCTGTCGCATACTTTGCTATTTCAAAAATTTTGAAAGATTAACGAATTTCGTGATGAAACGTTAACTCATCAATACTATCGAACATCAATAGCCTATTGTTGGAAATTAAAGAAAAATAGGTTATAGAAATATGTCAATATGAATACATATATATATATATATATATATATATATATATATATATATATATATATTATATATATATGTATACATATATACAGGGTGACCCAGTGCTACGTAATCGGTCCATAACTTTTTTGTCATTGAAGATATCGATATGAAATTTTCAGAGCAAATATGGTCTGACTAAGTCTATTTTTCAAAATTATTTTGAAGAAAATTGCACTACCGCTTTTGCCGGAAGTGATATTAACTTTGTTATTTCAAATGGAATACCCTGTATATTTTTTGATTTTCGTTTTCTCATGTAATTTATAATAAAATTGTCATACCACTCTTTATACCTAAAATGAATAGTTTTCGAGTTATTCATTTTTTTCTTAAAATTTTGACAGTTGCGTCTTCAACAAAAATAGGCTATAACTTCTTTGTTAGTAGGTCTATTGGTATGCGGTTTGGATTTTTGTAACCTTGAAACAGTGTTTTATTCATTCCTTGTCATTTTCTATATTTCTAACTCATTACTTGATAAAATTTAGGGTGAAGTTGGCAAATTTGAAACGTTAATAACTTTCTTATTTCTAATAGAATGCTATGTATATTTTTGCATTTTTAAATTTGCTATTCAATTACCTTCCGATTTGTATAACCATTCCCTATACCTAAAGTTAATAATAACAAAGATATTTCACAATTTTGTAATAATTTATATATCAATACACCTGAGAAATCGTCTAGCGTGTTATTTTGACGTATCCATGGATACCAATAATAAAAATTATTTAAAATCTAATTGTGTCACCTTTTCTAGTATTTTTTCAGTTAATAAAATGGATTTTACGCGACAAGAAATGATGAATATGGCTACTGTATTGGAGAAGCGGATCGAAATGTTCTGCTAGCTAGAATTTATCATCAAAAATATTCTGATTCTGATTCAACTACGTTTTGTGATTCTGCTATTAATAAGCATTGATTTCTTTCTGTATAAAATTGAAATGTATAATTTGGAGTAACTGTTGGATCATGCGAATGTACTCCTCTTGACTAAAATGATAATAAATGTCAAACTTGACAATGCAATTTGACATCAGTCTACTACAAACATATGTTGTTTATAAACAACAATAATTATTGAACATTAACGTCTTAGAATTACTATTTTTCCAATATCTTTTCGGATATCAGCATCAAATGCTACAAACCTAATGAAGAGAAAAGGTGACATAATTAAATTTGAAACAATTTTCGTAATTGGTATCCATGGATACGTCAAAAATAACTCGCTAGTCGATTTCTCAAGTATATTGATATATAAATTATTACAAAATTGTGAAATATCTTTGTTATTATCAACTTTAGGTATAGGGTATGGTTATACAAATCGAAAGGTAATTGAATAGCAAATTTAATAATGCAAAAATATACATAGCATTCCATTAGAAATAAGAAAATTATTAACGTTTGAAATTTGCCAACTTCACCCTAGATTTTATCGAGTAATAAGTTTGACATGGAATAAATAAACCAATTTTTCAAGGTTACATAAATCTAAACCGCATATAAATAGACCTACTAACAAAGAAGTTATGGCCTATTTTTGTTGAAGACGCAACTGTCAAAATTTTACGAAAAAAATTAATAACTCGAAAACTGTTCATTTTAAGTATGAAGAATATTATGACAATTTTATCATAAATTACATAAGAAATTCGAAAATCAAAAGATATACAGGGTATTCCATTTGAAATAACAAAGTTTATATCACTTCCGGCAAAACCGGAAGTACAAATTTCTTCAAAATAATTTTGAAAAATAGACTTAGTCACACCATATTTGCTCTGAAAATTTCATATCGATATCTTCAATGACAAAAAAGTTATGGACCGATTACGTAGCTCTGGGTCACCCTGTATATACATGAAGAATCGACATATACATGAGTATCGACGGAAATGATATTTACATCCATTCATGAGGTTAGATCAAGATAGTCACCACAAGCGATAGACAGACTGTTTCGGACTGGCTGGTCCTCCTTAGTATTCTCTGTCTACCGACTATGGTAATCATTCACTTCATTTCACTAATACCTGCCTATTTTCCGAACATGAAAAGCAGTGACATGCCAAGCGTCATCTGCAGGAACACATCAAGTACAACCTTCTAAGTTAGGTGGAATACGTGAAGCGTTCAAAAACTCATGCGTCTAGCACCTCATAGGTGGCTTCTATTTTTTTTTGTCATGAGCCACCCACGCAGCAACAAACACGCCTTTTCAGGACGTGATAATGAAAATTGAATATTAAATATTCTAGGCTCTAAGAGAATATTAACATTTAATAAAATTGAATACTAGGATATTCATTCGAAAATTCGAAATTAATGAAAACAATATGTATGATTTTAATTTCGATTTTTTCCAGAGCCTCGAGTTATTCATAATCACATATATATATATATATATATATATATATATATATACCGGGTGTCCACGGAAGGTGGCTCGCCTCTATAACTTTTTTGTTTTCAGAGATAATGAAATAAAATTTAGAGGATCTGTTTGATGCATAAAACTGCATTTTTTGACAAGTAACTCAACTTCATGCAGCTTCCGGTTTCACCGGAAGTGACATAAACTTTCGATTTTTAAAAGGGACACCGGGTATATTTTCAGTTTTTATGTCTCCATATGACATTTAAAATACAACTGTGTATCATTTGCTACTTTTTGTAACCTTTTTTTTATTTTTTTTTCGAAATAAATTTTTATTCTAGAGGGCTATGGATGCGTTCAAATAACTAATTTCGGTCCTAAAATGTATGTTAAAATACAACTTCACTGTTTTCGATCAAAATGTTCCAGCTATGTGAAGTTCAATTTTAAAACTTTTATCACTATTTTTTTTCAAATGGCAACATGGTGGCTCGTCGGGTTAAAAAAAAAGATAATTTTATTACGATTAATTTGATACCGCACTCTAGGTATTAGGTTGAAAGAAAGCTTTCGATAAAAACCTGAAATCACATTACCTTAGAAGTCTCTTTAAATGAAGAATCTTATTGAGATTAAAATAACATTTGAAATCATCGAGTAGCCTGTGACCAACACAACTGAAACAAAATAAGTCCAAAGCCACGCCCACAAATCTACGTCGCTGGACGGCAAGCAGGGCCAATTTAGGACCGAAATTATTTATTTGAACGCATCTACAGCCCTCTGCAATAAAAACTTATTTCGAAAAAAAAATTGAACAAGGGTTACAAAAAGTAGCAAATGATACATGGTTGTATTCTTAATTTATTTATTTTATTTAGCGTATGGCTACATCACAGGTAAGTATATATAACAAAAATAACAAAAACGAAAATTTCACAAACAAACACTAAGATTACAAATATATTCTATTGACTCTCTTGTCGCAATCAGGAAGTCGGATGGGTTGCCACTGTAGGAACTAATTGGACAGTCCTCTACCAGCTGTTTAATAGTTTGTCTTTCAGCGCCGCAGTCACAATTTGGGGAAGGGATTTTTCCCCACCTGAAAAGTGAGTCGGAGCACCTGCCGCAATTCGTCCTTATTCTATTAAGTGCTGTCCAGATTCGTCTTGGTGTATTCTTAATGTCATATGGAGACAAAAAAAAATGTCATATGGAGACAAAAAACTGAAAATATACCAGGTGTCCCATTTAAAAATCGAAAGTTTATGTCACTTCCGGTGAAACCGGAAGTTGCATGAAGTTGAGTTACTTGTCAAAAAACGCAGTTTTATGCATTAAACAGATCCTGTAAATTTCATTTCATTATCTCCGAAAACAAAAAAGTTATAGGGGCGAGCCACCTTCCGTGGACACCCGGTATATATATATATATATATATATATATATATATATATATATATATGTATATATATATATATATATATATATAAATATTTATATATATAATATATATATATATATAAATATTTAATATATATATATATATATATAATATATATATATTATATGTATATATATATGTATATATATATATATATATATATAAATATTATATATATATATATATAAATATATATAAATATATAAGTATATATATATATATATATATAGACATATATGTGTGTGTGTGTATATAATATTTCATATTTTTTGAAAATATTTGTATTTTTAGGGGTTAAGGTTAATTTAAATGAATTCATAGTTGATAAATCGAACAACTACACAAAAATGAAAGCAAAATATCACACTCTCGGTATACAAAATCAAATGTTCGGAATGCGATTCTTGTTATATAGCACACCATGTATGTATCAAATAATATAATAATAAAAATATTCCATTAGAAAATTTTGCAAATGTGCTGGACATGCCAATTATACTGTTAATAACTTTTATAATTTCGATTTCGATAATCTTGAGATAATCGATATTGAATTCAACCACCAGAGAAGAAATATAAAAGAAATTGTTCCTATGAAAGTTGAAAAAACATGTATCGACAATAAATCATAGAAAACGTTTGAAAATAAATAATAATCTAACAACCAATAATACGAAAACAGCAACATACATAAAAAACGACAAATCACTAACCTAAAGTTGTACCTAATCTACCACATCAGCAAGACTGTAAAATGTGAATTCAAATGATCAGTTGATTTTAGTTTGTTGATATTTGCACCTATTTTTTGATGGTGATGTTTTTATGCACATAGAATAGAGTAAATATTTATAATTTTTATTTATTATTATCTTCAACACACATGATCTTTTTGAGTAAGTATGATATAATGAGTAATTTGAAAATATGATTAAAAATGATGATAAACAACGATTCGTGTAGTAAATGATTAAATTCAACAACTACTAATGCATTCAAATTGACCTAAATACAGAAAATTATATATATATATATATATATATATATATATATATATATATATATATTATATATATATATATATATATATATATATATATATATATATATAGATATATATAAAAACTTATAATATATATACCGCGTAATATATATTTATATATATATATCAATACTTATACATAATATATATATATAATATATATATACCTGTAATTTATATATATATATATATTGATATATATATATATATATGTGAATATTTTTTGATTCAAAAAATTTTTCATTAAATGTGCAAGATATAACTGATCCGGAGATTTTGTTACATCCGCAGATGATGTATTCTGACCACTTTCATTATAGATTCTAAGCATCAATATAATTGTATGAATGATCAAGCTCAAAGCAAGGAGAGCATGAAATAAAATATTACATATTTACATGTCATCTGGTGGCTCCCGCACTCAAATCCTGATACGCCAACCATAAGCTTTTCGAAAATTTCGCCAGAGTATAAGTGAGTCATTGTTGATTTATTGCAGAGCGAGAATTGAAAATAAGCAAGGAACTAAGAAAATATAACCTGCCTAATAAATTTTGCTCATTCATACTACTGTTTTCTATAATTCGCTCCCCATAACTTAGAGTATAGCCTGACCCTTCACTACATATTCAAAAGAGAGATACAGCATGAGTTTTCTCTCTGCACCTTTTTAGGAGAGCATCTATAAACACTTGAACTTCCAGCACATGCGGTAGGTATACGGAAGGTTTCAACATAAAAACTTTTAGCTATCCGATTTGTTCTTTATGGCTGTTATATTATTTACAGTAGAGAGTCGAAATAGTTATTTATGTACCAAGTGCGTTATATAGATCATTATGCCCTGAGGGAAACATTCGGCCCGAGGGCCTCTGGCCCGAGGGATGAATGTTGCCCGATGGGCATAAGGATCTAGTAACGCACGCGGTGCATACAAGATTTTATTTTTCACGAAAAAATTATTATATTATGATGAAAAAGCGATTTTAAAATCGTTTCATTGCTCCTATCCATTTTCCTTCTCATAGTAGGCATGTCATTGGTTGATATTTTGAAGTTTGTGAATATATTTGTCATCATATTCAGTGAATGTCATTGCTGCTTTCTTTGTGTAGTCTTATAGAAATAATGGAAATGAAAATGAATTTACCCAAGAATATCATAGAAAATGCAGCCAAAGCTGCGAATAATTCATTGCCGGAGAAATCCAGAGTCGTATACGACAAGGAGTATGAAGTATTTAATCAATAAAATTTGCTTCATTTCTCCTAGTACAATAAGCGGGCGTTTTGAATCCATTATGCCCGCAAATGCGGGCATAATGGCCTAGGGCATAATGAGTGTGTTTATAGCAACCGTATCCAAGGTGAAATAAACATATTATATACAAGTGAAAAATAAAATACTTTAGTAACTTACACTCATACCTATTACTGGCGATCAGTACTTTTAAAAATGTCAAATATGGTTTCAGTATGCTGCCAAAACAAAGAAATCTGCTTATTTTAATTGTCTATGCGTACCTACATGTTTCATATCCTACCACTTTTCTTATTTTGAACTATTTTGTTCAATATGAAAAAGGTCTGTCAAAATGATATAAGTGTCTTAGAGAAATATTTGATGCCTTCAGGTTAATAGGGTACAAATACTTAGTTGTCCATAGTTTTTATTCTAAAACTAAAAAAAAAACATTATAAAGTTCTGAGTTTTTATGAAGAAATAATATTGGACACTATTAATGCACATATAAAAATTATACAAAATAAGAGCAAGGAAGCTTACTAGAGAACATACTTCTATATTGAGAAAAAAAGGAGAAAAGCGACCAGTGTACAGATGGAACAATTTTTGAGAAAATTATGAACTATTGAACTCACAAGACCAAATGAAAGAAGTACGTGACGACAGAATGAGCATCTGAATTTAAAATTGAAACTCAAGTTCGGAAATTACTCTTTTTTTCGATATTAATTTCACACACGAAATACGTGAAAAAAAATTTTATAGTAAGCTATTAGGATTTAAAAAAGTAATCCATGCTGATAATATTTTCGAATTAGTTCTTGATGAATTTTGAAGAATTTCAGCTACATTTTAGCTCTTCAAAACATTAAAAATTTGAAATTGTATTTCGGATGTAAAATTATATTTATCTATAATACAATTATAAGAAGTTCTCAGTAATTTCAGTAAAATGTAAGAAGTATTGTTCGAAACTCAAATGAAGAAATATATACTCAAACTCCTCGAATATCTTTGAGAAGTTTGCGGATATGGGAAGTTTGAAATTCTCCTCTAGAGACATAATCACGTAGGCTTACGAAAATAAATTGCTAAAATGGCATTTTCATGAAGTTCTAGAAGATCAATGGTAAGATAAACTAAAGAAAAGGCGTTGGTGCAATAATGAGAGGAAAAACAAGATTTACTAAATATTTTGGTCAAAAATAACTACATTCATGATTATTACTAAACTCTGTCATATATTTTTGTTTCATATCTTGTTCATCATTCGCAATACACTACTTTCCTTTTCTTTTAAATTAGCCTATATGCCTGAATATGCAATGTAAAGTTACAATTATGGTTTTCAATGGAAAATGAGACTGACAATTTCAGAAATAAGGAACAACGTTTTCTCTTGACGTATAAAATGCTCTCAAACGCATATGTTTGACCGGCAAACCTCAATTCTGGTTCCAAATCATCATGTCATATTCAACTTTATGCAATTAAGAATTCATGTGTACCTTTAAATGACTTTACATTAATCTCAACATATTCTGCGTCCAACTAACCAACACAATTATTTGTTTCACCGTTCGTTTAGAGAAATGGGGAAAAGCTATCTATGGAGAATGGTGATGTGGGGGATATGTAAACAAAAAAAGACGTTCTTGTACTAAACACGCAGAATAGATGCTATGTAAGAAAATGTCAATTTCAATTTATTTGATCAGATAATAGCTATTTCGAAAGGTTCTACTTTAGCATTAATATGATTCAACACACAGATTTCTAATACCTCAACTTTTTTCGACTAAACCTCCCTATCACAATCAGAATTTTTTTTTATGCAGACCGATAGTGTTAATTTTAAATAACTTGAATTCGCAGGCTGACGGATTATCAAAATATTTTGGAATATTCTGAAATAAGTACTACAAGATACTAAAAGTTTGAAATGGAAATAAATCTTGTTTACAGGATAAATGGTGCAATTTTGTAGCAATAGAGTTGAGAGTTTGATATCATGGATGGGATTGTTTTTGTTTCGAATTGGTAGGGGGTTGCCCCCTGGGGCAATCTGGTTTACACGATAAAGGGCGCAATTTTGAAGCAATAGGGTTGAAAGTTTGTAAATAGGTAGTTTCGTATGATATCTTGGATGGAATTTTGGTTCGATTTGGTTGGGGGGTTGACCCCCCTGAGGAGGGATAAATCTCGCGCAATTGCGCAATTTTGCAGAAATAGGGTTCAGAGTGTGTAGGTAGGTAGTTTCGAAAGATATCTTGGATAGGATTGGTTTTGAATTGAATGGAGGGTTGACACCCTGGGGAGGAAATAAACAATTACGCTCGCAATTTTGGAGTAATAGTATTGAAAGTTTGTAAGTAGGTATTATCGAAAGATATCTTGGATGGGATTGGTTTTGGTTCAAATTGGTTAGGGGTTACCCCCTGGGGGAAGAAATAAATAATGTTTACATGATAAAGGGCGTAATTTTGGAGTAATAGGATTGAAAGTTTGTGAGTAGGTAGTTTCGTTGATAGATTGGATGGGATTGATTTTGGTAGGAATTGCTAGGGGGTTGACTCCCCAGGAGAGGAAATAAATCTTGTTCACACGATAGAAGGCGCAATTTTGAGACGATAGGGTTGAAACTTTGTATGTAAGTAGTTTCGTATTATATCTTGGTATTCATTTCGATATGAATTGATTGGGGGGTTGACCCCCGGAGGAGGAAATACATATATATTGTTTACACGATAGAGGGCGCAATTTTTTTTTTTGCATTTGGATCAAAAATCATAATTGAATGAATAGATTTTTCAAACTAGATAAGTTTTGAAAACCTGCTTTTTTAATACAGCTCGCTGCGATAGATTTTTTTCTCTGATATTTTCGAATAATTCATATTTTGCAGAAATTTTCACATTTGCAATATCACATTTTCGAATGTTTATGCTCATATAGTCCATTTCGTTGTTTGATATGTTATATATTCATACACACAATTTGAAGGGACCATTATAAATATTTTCGTGTGCTAACTATCATCCAGAATTAGCTACAAGTGGCGCAATGTAGGTGAAAAAACTCTATTTCCAGCATTCGAATCCAAATTAATTTCATTCAAAAGGTGCTTTGAACTATTTTTCATTTCATCATTTCATATAAAAACAAATCTTGAATGGTTTCGAAGAATATGTTTACAATAATTATGTCGAACGTTTCCTGGATAATACGTTTTTTCGTAAATATTAATATTTCAGAATTCTTTCATGGGCAAACATATTACAAAACTCTTTGATTGAAATATTATGTCAATATTCAGACCTCGCTTTTACTAAAAGGAGCAACGTTTATCCGATAATAAAATCGAATAAAATTTGGTCGATATTATGAAAACATTCGTGATTGCAGTTTTCAATTCAAATTTTGGATTGATTGGGCCGATACATGGTGTAAATTAATGAACATATTAAAACAATGGTTAATAATAATTCCGAAGAAGATTGAGAACTTTCTGAGGAAACAGCAAAAATATACGTTCGTTAGAGTATCAATTTTATTATACAGACAATTTTTTTTTATTACAGTATTTTTTCCGACTATAAAAGAGTTGCCGCTTCCATAATTAAAAAAAATAAGGTGATTGGAGGAATGTTGGTATCAAGAATTTCTAGAAGGTTTTAGAATATGAAAACTATATTTCCGATCATGTATGACTCCAGAAATTCGAATGACAAGGATGGAAATGAATTTGAATTTAGCCTATATATATATATATATATATATATATATATATATATATATATATATATATTTATATATATATATATATATATATATATATATATATATATATATATATATATATATGTTAGATAGAAGGATGGTTACAAATAATTATTAGAATAGGAAAAACCAATTCTGAACTGCTAGTCAGGTAGTTCGGTAATTTTGAAAAGATTGGGAAGGGTACTTGAAGTATGATCGATTTGGCTATTCAATAGGAGAACGGAATACTTGTACCCCTTTATTTATCTGTAATGATTCTAAAAAAATAATTCACTTTAGAGATGGAAAAAGATAACTCAATTAACTATTTGGATTTGAAAATAACAAAAGTATATAACAAATATAATTTTTTAATTTTTCGCAAACCATCACACACTGATAGCGTCATACATAATACTTCCCTACATCCATTCTAACACAAAATGGCAGCTTTCAATAGTATGGTACATCGTTTAGTAAATATTACACTTTCAAACGCCAATTATAACACCGAGAAAAATAAAATTAAACAAATTGCTGTAAATAATAATTATGATCCCATAATAATAGACAATATGATAGATAAGAAGTTGTTCAAAAATGCGATTAGCCAGGTGTACCCTCTTACTAAAAATAATATCAAATATAACAGCCTCACTTTCATCGGAAATTCAAGTTGAAAACTTATATCTCTCTTATCTAAGCACAACATTAACATTGTTTATCGTACCGGTAATAATTTAGGAAATCATATAAAAAAAATAAATCCAAAGTTCATAAAGATAATGAATCAGGAGTTCATAAAATTAATTGTGGTGATTGTGATAAGTTTTACATTGGTAGAACTTTCAGAAGTTTTCAAACTAGAATTTCAGAACACAAACGTAACTTTGTTGATCAAAAGTCGGATTCACATTATGCAAACCATTTAATCCAAAAAAATCACACATCAATATGGATTTTAAAATATTAAATGCTGAAATTAAGGGAATTAAACTTAATTTTTTAGAATCATTACAGATAAATAAATACAAGCATTCCGGTCTCCTATTGAATAGCCAAATCGATCATATTTCAAGCCCCCTTCTCAATACTTTCAAAATTATCGAATTACGTGACTAGCAGTTCAGAATTGGTTTTTTCTATTCTAATAATTATTCGTAACCATCTTTCTATTTATCCCTTCTACACAATTTGTCATTTCTTGTTTTCGATATAACAGAGAAACATAGTTAGTTTGCCATTAGCATCTGAAGAAGGTGAAGTTCCACCGAAACATGCGTCATGCGTTAATTATTTCTCTTGATAAATGCGTTAATTGTTATTATTAACCATTGTTTGAATATGTTTTTAATTCAACCGAAAAACTCTGATATTGGGTATGTTCTTGAATAATTACTCAATCACGAATTATTAACATCATAAATTGAGCTTTGACGCCGCGTTATAAAATAATTTGTATATAATTCAAGTGCAGATTTCGATTAAAAATACTTTCTTAGTTATGAATTGAATAATGATCTTCACTACCGAACCAGAAATTAAATTATTGTATAATATTTTTCTCACCTCTGAACTGTACAGGCTGTCCTACTACTCCACCACTAACGTCTGCAACTTGAATCAATCCAGCATCATAAACCTTTGCCACCAGTGGTCCAGATGGCAATTTTTCTCCATTTACAGAAACTTCAATAATATGGGTACCTACTTCTGTTGGAACAAATTCTACGCTCTGTACACCAGTTCTGTTTCCTGGTAAAACTCGAGCTTGTAAAACCTTTTTACTAGGTGATATTACATGAACCAGAAGGTCATCTGGAGCGATATTTGTGTTGGTGATTATTTCAAAAATTGCTGAATTGTTAGCAGGAACAAGACGCACTGATTCACCAACGACCGATATATTTGATGTTGACATTATGTTGACGTGCCAGGGACTTCCTTTAAAAAAATAAAATTAATCGTATTATTGAATTCGGCAATTTTTAATCCTAAGTGATACCTATATGTTGAACTTTTTCAGAAGGATTTATTCATTTACATTCAGTTTCAGCTTTTAGAACCATGAAATATAATTGTACGATTATGAAACATTTAGCTGAATGTACCAAAAAACACAGTTATTTATTCAGAAGCTATAATTACCACCTGAATACGTCATAAATATAATCTTTAAAATATTTGATATAGACAAATTTCTTGAGTTAGTAACCATAATTGTTCTTCAGGAACAAACTGATCTATTATGGAAAAAAATAATAGAAGTGGATTTCAAGGTTTTAGGAATGCAAATGTGTGTAGAATTTTCTTGATGATCAGATGATTAATTTCGAAAAAATGACTCAGTTTAACAAGTATAGTTTTCATAGGTAATTTTGTTGAACTTTGCAAAATATCGCGACAAGAATTTGTGGAGCGCTTCATTTCTATAACCGCAATTGACACTGTAGCAGAAGTTTCAATGGGGCATATTATGGGGAACATTCCCATCCTAGAGGTGGTAATGTTTACCGGGATTATTCGATGATGGAAAGAGGAATGAATTTTACAGATCACTAATTCTCGAGTTCATATTTCTGGTGAGATCTAATAAGATCGACATAGCATAGATAAGTTGTTCTTGGGTTGAAGTGATTTGCCATATATATATATATATATATATATATATATATATATATATATATATATATAGATATATATATATATATATATATATATATATATATATATATATATATATATATAATGTATATATATATATATATATATATATATATATATAACTTCATAAAGAAACGAAAAACTAACTTTTCACAGGTTGAAATCTATTGAGTAAACGCGTTACGTCATAACATTGACTTCATCTCGTACTAAATGATGGTATTACAAAACAATCTATTTATACGAAAAATTTAATACAACAGAGGGGTTCCTAGAGAAACTAAATAACAATAAGCAATTCATTCAGAGCTATTAGTAGGGAGGTACATTGAACAGATTAAGGAACAGATATTACTCATTTACTGGAAATTTGTTTAGAACAAAATTATTTCATTTTCAACAACGTGTGTTATAGTAATAAGGAAGGTTTGATCATGGGAAATTCCTTAAGCCCATTGTTATCAGAAATATTTATGGATAATTTAGAGAAATCTATTTTGAACTAATTCAGCAGTAAATACTTTCTTTATTAGTATAGATACGTTGATGACGTCATCGTTTGCTATACTGGTACATATAAACAATTGGATAATTTCATTACTTATATTAATTCCATACACCCCCGTATTAAATTTTCTCTAGAAACTGAAATGAATAATTCTATTAATTACTTAGATTTAACTGTTACCAGAAAAAGCAACAAATTTTTTCAATTTTTCATAAACCATCTCATACAGATATTACAATTCATAACACGTTACTACACCCAATTTCACATAAATTAGCGGCTTATCATAGCATGATTCATAGGCATTTCAAAATTCCGTTTTCCGAAGCTAATTTCCGAAAGGGATTGCATATAATTAAACAAATGGCAGTAAATAATAGTTATTCACACAATATTATTGACAGCCTCATTCAGAGGAAAAAATACAAAATGGCAATTTCAGAAGTTTACCCACTTATATCCAAGAAAAGTACAGTATTTAACAGTTTAACATACTTAGGCAAACCTTCCGAAAACCTGAAATTGTTTTTTCGTAAACAAAACTTCAAAGTTTCATATAAAACTAACAATAGCATTGGAAAATTGATTAAAAACAACAAATCAAAAATTCATAGAGATGAACGTACTGGTGTTTATAGACTCGACTGTAACGATTGTGAAAAATTCTATATAGGACGTACAATTAGAAATTTCAGAACTCAAATACACGAACACCAACGTAGCTATATTAAGCAGAAAACTGACTCTAATTATGCGTGCCATCTTATTCAAGAAAAACATACATTTATAATCATAATTATAAAATATTACAGTTTGAAACCCCTCTGTTATATTAAGTTTTTCGTATGAATAGATTGTTTTGTAATAACATAATTTAGTACGAGATGAAGTCAATGTTATGAGGAAATGCGTTTACTCAATAGATTTTTATTTCAACCTGTGAAAAGTAAGTTTTTTATTTCTTTATAAAGTTATGAATATGAACTTTCACCAAGTAAATGTCAATTCAATTCAACATATATATATATATATATATATATATATATATATATATATATATATATATATATATATATATATATATATTTATTATATATTTATATATATATTATTATATATATATTTATATATATATATTTATATATATATTTTATATATATATATATATATATATTTATATATCTTATATATATATATATATATATATATATATATATATATATATATATATATATATATATATATATATATATATATATATATATATATATATATATATATATATATATATATATATATATATATATATATATATATATATATATATATATATATATATATATTATTAGTATTTTATGGAGCAATAAGGAATTCCCGATATTGGAACACAAACGATGACACTCGTTTGTTTTCCATTTAAAGAGCAAAATGTGATTTCGAATAGTTGTAAGCAGAAAATATTTCCATTTATACAGTTCTATTTATGTTTCTGCAGTTTTTAACAACACTTCAATTATGAAATGTTATATCATACCAAAATAATGTTTTGTCTCTCAAATAAGGAAGTCTGATACATATTATTTTTTATTAGTCAATAACTAAAAGTATAAAAGAAATTATTTTCTCAAAACACGTTAGCGTTGAATTCAAGAATTTTAACAATCCCTACCAATAGTCTGAAGGCAACTAGGAAAGGTATCGATAAAAGTGATAGAAGCAATACACCTTAATAAAACTGCCCAAGCATTTGACTGAATATTGAAAATAAGTACTTTGGGATACAGCCTCGGCTACAGCACATGAAAATTTGCAATTATAGGTTATTGAGAAATATTTTCATCTTTGTCAGACATTATAAATGAAGAGCAAAGCGCACATGAGGAATTCTTGAATTCGAAAAATTTTATGATATTTTGAAATTACATTATTAAAGAAAATAATTGTTTACTCAATCTTGTTGCATATACTGAAAGCAGTGTTATTTGTTAGTTCAATTCTCATTAGAGATACAAAGCAACTTAACATTGCCGAAGACGCTAAATACTTCAGTGAGTAGTTTCCGAGGTAATTGGGGTTTGAAATGCAATATCATAAACAACACAAATAACCTCAATATTGTATCAGAGAAAGAATTAAATCAACAATGAAAATAAAATTGCCACTCATTAAAATGTATTATAGGTAATTTATTCGAAGTTTCGGACTTCCTCTGAGTCTATAATTAAAACTGTAAATGAGTATTCTGTGTCATAGAGTAAAACGGACTTCTTGCATAGACAGTTAATATTTTACTGTTCACTATTGATATGTTTCGACGAGGTATGGTGAATTTAGCAGCCATAATTTTTTACTATGCATAATTGTCAATTAAATGTTTGTTGTTGAATCACATAACATATATCGTAATTATTTGTAAATGTTCATTATTGTAATATTTATAGCTGGTATTCACAATTGTGGCTACAAGCGTACATGAGGAAGTTAAATTCTGCTAAAAAAAAGTCTAAATGAAGAGAAAATCGACCCAATTAAAAATGGACAATATTATATCTACTGCAAATTCAAGAAAATATATATATATATATATATATATATATATATATATATATATATATATATATGTGTGTGTGTGTGTGTGTGTGTGTAATAAATATACATGTAGATATATAATATGTATATACATTCATACATGAGTGGCCAGCACGACTGCGGTCGACCGCAAAGGTTTTGAAAGTAGCCTGTGAATCTACGAAAGTTGAATACCTTCTTCTTCTTCTTGTGGTAGCGTACCCGGTTTCGATCGTAGGCGACCTCTCTACAACTATTCGTGCTGTGCGTGATACAGCGATACACGAATAGAAAGGACCTACAGTTTTACGACGGTTCCGAACGTCTTTACAGAGAGGCTTTAATAGGCAGAATACTTCTCGGTGGTTTGCCATTGCCTTCCGAGAGGTGGCTCCGCATAAATTCGTTGGTTCGGCCGGGATTCGATCCAGCTACCTTCTGTTCAGTAGCCCAACGCACTGACCACTGAACTACGGAGCTACTTGAATATATACTTCAAATGAATATTTGAAAACCTTAATTCGATAATTTAACGTACCCATACTATCTGTATTGAATCCCCGTTTACACGTGCCGAGTGCACTGGGCTCATTGCTGAACCTAGAACATCTCTGGGCCGAGTTGTTGTTTTAATCAATTTTGTGGTTTACACGACGTCAAAAATTGTAGTGAGGCGAGTGCCCTTACTCATCCCAGCGAATGAATCTTCTCTGAAATCAGCTTCTCGGCCCAGCTACTGGGTCTGGAAATAAATTCCGTCGAGCTACCCGCCCGCTTTAGGGTAGGGACGTTCCGATACATACAAGGTATCGATACCTACTCATATAAGTAGTACTCAAATCAATTTTCGATACTACTCATATGAGTACCTCCAAAGTATCGATACTTACTCATATCGATACATTTTAGATTTTTCTCGGTAATTATTTCGAAAAATGACAAAATCATCAAAATTCATAAAATATTTGTTAATTACAAATCTTGGCCTGAAAAAGCCGAATATGCACTTCGATTTTGCCGCTTTCGCACTCTTTTTTCAAAAAATTAATTCTAACCTCACGAACTTAACCTCCGAGTTCAAGAAAGTAACGAATTCATATAATAGATACATTTTATATTAAGAAAAGAGATTTTTTCCAATTTAAAATTCTTCTAACTAATGAATTCGATACTTTCTTGCACTCGGAGGTTAGGATAGTGAGGTTAGAATAAGTCAAGTAAGTTTAATTTTTTGAAAGAAAAAAAGTGAGGCAGCGGCAAAATCTGAGTTAATTCGGACTTTTCAGCCCAATATTAGTAACAATAATTTTATGAATTTTGAGATTTTATAATTTTTCGAAATAATTACCAAAAAATTCTAAAATGTATCGATGTGAGTAAGTATCGATAATTTGGAAGTAATCGATTCTGAAGATAGCCATTTTATAATCTCGAACCAAATTCGCGACCCCGACCGTAGACAGAGAAAACCTCTTTTTTCCCAGCCTACGAGCGGGACCCTGCATGCGAGTGAGAGAGAGAACGAAACTGTAATATAACTTCAGCACAGAACCCAGCGAAACAGCTTTTGATCACAAAGAAAATGCGTTCAGATTTTGTAAAAAAGTAACATTCGTTTCGTTCCGTTCAATCTGAGCCTGACTGATTCGATACCAAGTACTTTTGTTCCGATACCGAGTAAGTATCGCAAGATTGATTCGATACTAAAAGTACTTGGTATCGAAACAAAAGTATCGAATACTTACTCGTATTTACTTGTATCGGAACGTCCCTACTTTAGGGTACGTACACAACGAAAGCAGGTGGTCTGCTTACTGGCAGTCGTCGTCTAAAAGCGCCAACAATAAGCGTGCATTTAAATTCTCCCGCTAAAATCACGCTTAATTATTGGCGCTTTTAGACTCCGACTACCAGTAAGCTTTCTTTGTGTACTTACCCTTACTCTGCCTTAAATTTAAACGCGTCGAGTGAGTGTAAGAGTGTACAAATTTTCCACTCTGTAAATTGGTATCAATACCTAATCCTCGACCTAATCACTGATGGATCCGGCAATGATTGGTCATGAAAGTTACTTCGTTGCTCTGAGTTAACATGATGATGATATTCAAAATGTTTGTTTATGGTACGAACTTCCAGTAACCGCAACCCATAGAATACTTGAAGTGATATTCGACAACAAACTTACATGAAGGGAACATATCGCAGATCTTTAGGCTAACTGCATGAAGAGACTCGACATTATCAAAACGCTCTCTGATATACAATGGAGCTCAGAAGCATATTGATATTATACCTAAAACCCTCATCAGATCAAAACTTGATTACGCCAGCATAATCTAACTATCTGCGTCCAATACCAATCTCAAGAAACTTGACGTAATCCACAATACCAGCCTTCAACTCTATTGAAGAGCTTTCAGGTCAAGCCCCACAAGGCCTCTCCTACTAAGGAGACAATATCTTCTTATATATTCAGATTCCACAATCCTCTCTATACTCAACTCCCTCTAATATCTAGAGCCTGAACTCCTAAATATAAGCGTGCCTTATGATATATCCTTAAATATCTTATACCCGACTTTCTTACACAGAACGAAAAACGTACGTGAATATAATGAATAAAACCATTGAGATAATGTATTCGGACATCAATTTTCAACCGATGCTCAAGTTCATTGATTCAATGTATTATTATTGATTGCTTGATGTTCAAGTGATTATATCAATCCCCGAGAGGCATTGATTTCATCACCTGGATTTCAAAACAAAGTACATTCTACTAATGACCATTGTGTATCAGTCAATCAACATCCAGCATGATATTAATGTTTTCTGTACATCAACCGATCACCTGCAGTCATTGAATTAAGGAATCCAGGACATTGACTCAATCAGCGATACATTGATTCTAAGCCATGCGCGCAATGACTTTCGAACATCGTTCAATGTTCGAAGACGTTAATATAATGTAAAAATACATCAATCTGAGCCTACAGGTTGCACCTTTTGTTTTCATAAATAAAATAGACTAGACTTATATATATAAATATATATATATATTTTTTTATATATATATATATATAAATATATATATATATATATATATAAATTAATTATAATATATATATATATATATATATATATATATATATATATATATATATATATATATATATATATATATATATATATATATATATATATATATATATATATATATATATATATATATATATATATATATATATATATATATATATATATATATATAATATTTATAAATATAAATATAAATATATATATGTATATATAAATATATATATATATATATAAAATATATATATATATATATATATATAATATATATATATATATATATGTATATAGTGACAGGTTTATAATTGCCAATAGGGAAAAAATGTCTATATATTATTTCTAATGCTCCAAGCAATTATGATGGCACTGTCGAACGAGTACGTTGCAAAGATAACTACAAGCAGACACAAAAGATTCATTGAATTGGAATAATACAATTTATTTTTCAAATATTGACATAAGATATGTGTTTTACTGTATACAATTCCTTGACGTTAAAAAAAAGTATTCAATAAACGACCGACACATAATACTTTCTGGAAGAAAACTCAAATCGGAAACATATAAATAATTTTTAAACAACTATCAACAGCTCTTATAACATAGAAAAACTTATATCTAATTCCATCGAAGTATGTATACTTTTTGTTATATCTTCGTCAATTGTGAAAGATTGAATTGAAGTTTTCTTAGAATTAAAAAAGTATATCCATTCTTCAATTTCTTGTGGTGTTTTTGCAAGATATAAAAATGAGTGCTGTAAGTGAAAATTTTGTGTTATTCATTTTTCCAGTGATATTTTTCTTCACAACTTTGTTGGTGGTAGCCTCATCTCGGTCATCTAGAAATAAAAATATATTATGGTCGAGAATGGAAAAGGTGAATTCCAGATATTGGGACTCTTTTTAATGAAATGAGTATCTTATGAACTTTAAATATGATGTTCAAGAAATATGTATCAAATTACTCTGAAGCTGTCATTTGATTTCATAACGAATGAAAAAATTGTTTTCTTTCAACCCTGACTAGAACAAACATCTGACATAGAATGATAATATCAAGCTCTTTTTGAACTACTAACATTAGCATCACGGGGTGAACACCATTCACTCAAAAACACAATCTACACAAGCAGATACCTACTTTCCTCAATATTTTCGATTTCCAATGGGCCTAGTAAAAACTCAATCGCCTTGTCTTCGGCATTGCCAGTGAACAGAAATGCAATGATTTTCGCACTTCTTTTTCACAGTTTTTGAGAAAACAATTATCATTTTCGTTCTTCATGGTTGAGTCCATATCAATCTAGAAGTAATGTTATAATAGTTAGTTGCAACAATAGCTTTATTATATTGAATATTAGAGGTATTACATAAAATTATACAAGAATAAATTAAAAATCATGAAAAATATACCATCGACAATTTAATATATTACATAAAATGAACAAGGAAAATTCTTCAATAATTTTTTAAAAAACATACCTACGCCGCAGATGCAAAGTAGATATTGTATGTCAGGAAGTTTGTATTCTAGCGACGGGTTTCTGCATTTTCGATCTCAGCGGTGAATTGTTGGTTTCCAATATCTTTGGTCGATGGCGCTCTGGGTTGTTATACAGATAGTAGTCTGACCATGATTTGTATTGGGGAAAAGTAAATACTGAATAAATATGAAGGTGCATGGAATATTTCGGTTTCTACTTCAGATCCAGATCACACTCACAAGTATGGTCACAACCTGCAATAAGTGATTATTTTTCAAGATGATGTTGAAATAGTGTAGACCGTCAAATTTTAGTGAATAGTAGATTTTTTATAAATACAATTTTCTTTTCAGTAATTTACTGAATTTAAAGGGGTATTCAGCAAAACAATGTATGAGCAAGTTCCATTATTGAGCATATCTATTTTTTATAGCAAAATTCATAGTAGTTCGCGAAATAATGTAAGAATTGTTCAAAATGCAATACATTTATATATTTTTGCTACAAGTGCTCGAAACACACCATGTTTTCATTCTTTCGTCTCTTTCAACAGTGTTCAGAGTAAACTACTTATTTTTTTGAGATTGTATTCTGGCAAAAAATATGTTCGTAACTTTTATTCAAATGTTATAAAAAACTAACAAGATTAAAATAATACAGTTACTGTACTTACCACCTTCTAAAGAAACTGCTTCCACAAAATTTACTTATACACAAATAATACTTCACCGTTTGGCTGTTAGCGTTAGATAGATACCCGTATAGTCGTATAGCGAATTAGGCGGACATTTGGCATATTTACGTTGAGACGGTGGGGATGCAGCAAGAAATTCATCAATCCATGATCTTTATGCATTGTCCCAATGCTCTCGGACATTGACCGAATGACTTAAAACATTAGGTGATGAACGCAGTGCATTGCTATGATGAACTATACATAGGTTAATGTTTTCAATCATTAATGTTATGCCTATTGAACATAGCTTTATCAAAAGAGGGATTATGACAATGTGTCGTGATGATTAAAGGTACATAGTATTGATCACTATGTAGTCATTAACTTGATGTATTTTTTACATTGTTCTGATGTAAAAAACATTATAAAGATGACTTTTTTCATTAGATTCATGATTCAATTACATTATCATAATGACATATATTTCATTATAACAACCAAATCGTTGATTGATCAATCACAGAAATTCATTATTATCAATAAATTTTGGACATTGTCCTAATGAAAAATACGTTATGATAATGAATATGCGGTTAATCATTGGCAGTGATTGATATCAGGCTCATTATTTTTTTCTGTGTAGCTATTCTACCTAACCCAATCACTCTGATGCCGCCATGAAACAAAACACTACCTGTATCCAACACCACTTTCTATAAACTTCATAAGCGAGAAACTTCATGTCTTCGTATCTAACAAAAATTTCATTGAAAAATTAATGAAGCTCACATGATGCTGTTATTTTAACCAACAGTTCGAAAAATGAGGCACATCTCTTCTGCTCTGTAACAACTTCGAGATGCATTATTCAACAACTCTAACTTCACAACTTTGCAAGTGTCCTTACTGGTGAACCATGTGCTATCCTTAAAGGCATAGACAAAATAGATATCGTCTATGTGCACCGACTCAACGCCCTGTGTGGAACTCATCGAAGACCGATATAATCAGCATCCTTTAGTTCACGATATTCACAATCGTTATCAACAACTAATAAGAACAAATGATTTGGATTACTTCATATGTGGGAATAACGGGAAACGAACTTGCCGACGAAGCCGCTAAAAATATATTTGAGACTAGGCTTCTATATCCAACAACATCACACAAAAGTATTACAACACACTTCAAATATAAAAATTCCTCCAAACTGCATGTAATCTACCCAAGTATGAAACCTCTCAAGTTAACCGTGTTAAATTGACGAACCACAGTTATAATGAGAAGACACAGAATCGGGCAAACCCGACTCACCCATGGCACGACTACCTCATGACTTCATCCACTCCTACACAGTGCGAGTAGTACAACAGGCCTTTGAGTCAAGCAAATTCTGATGGACTGTCTTCGCATCACAAAATACTGGATATTACATGGCCTACAAGGAATTGTACAGACATATCTTTCCAAACCAGATAATAGAGCAATCATTATAAGCTTCCTCAAAAGTATTTCCAGCACATACATTATATAAATCTTTCAGTGATATCTAATATTTGTATTTTATAAGTAACTGTAAAATGTATATTATGCATTGTATATTGTTGTGTCAATGACGGTCGAGACACTTGGCGTCACTTTAAAAATTGAATAATCTGTGTGGGGATTCAATTAAATATTGATATGAATTTCGATTAAAGGTATTGAGAACAGAAATAGCCGAAATTTTATGTTTTCTTTATTTCATACATCTGAACTGACCTAGATCATCGAACAAGTCACCATACCATTTTTGTGGCCAATATTCTATTGCAGCCTAATGGCCAACTATTTAGTTTGTGACTTTGTTCAATTATTCTTTCGAAAGTTTATCCATTCTAGATTTTATTTCTGGATATGAATAATAATTTATATATATATATATATATATATATATATATATATATATATATATATATATATATACCTACATATATATATATATATATATATATATATATATATATATATATATATATATATATATATATATATATATATATATATGTATATATATATATATTGTATATATCAATATATAATCTTAATTAATTCTAAATATAAATTTAATCTCTTTTCATCCAACTTCCACCAAGTTGTCCAAATAGATCAGATATTGTATAATATAGTTTTGGCGAAAATAAGATAATATTCTATTTCATTAAGTAAGATAAGATGAATTTTCACATTTTAATATGAGTTTCTCATATTGTGTCTCAACAACTTGTAAAAGTAAAATCAATCAAAATATCAATTTGTAATTCTAGAAGTAATTCTAGAAGTAACGTTACTATACTTTTCTCAACTTTTCGTATGAAATCAAAGAAAATATCCACAAGTTTAACAGTTCAGTTGAGCTTTCAGTTTATCCGTTTTTCTTAAGTTATTTTTATACGATCCATTTGTTGTCAGTTCTAGAACATTTTGACATGATTTGATAAGTTACA
>JARQZK010001553.1:0-67500 GCA_030704885.1 Cynegetis impunctata | reverse complement strand
AGTAACAAATTCCGATTTTAAAATATGGAAAGATACTTTTAGGATGATATAATACCTACTACTTGTTCTGATTTGAACATTTTATTGAATGGAATGCTATTGTAATATTAGAGTTGATTTTGAACTTTCATATATTGGGAAATCACGGGCATCAGTTAAAACAAGTTTCACTTCATTAGAATTATTAATATACAGTGAATTTAATGGTATGTAACTATAATATCACAGGAAATATAAAGTTATATTTCGCATTGTTGTTTATCAATTAATGTTTATTTGTTCATCAGAATGTATCCAAGCCTTCTGCGTGCAAACAAAATTTTTTATATTCTCAACATGCTTCTAGAAGAACATCAATTTAGGTGAAGTATTGATTATTATTAACGCAAATTTTTATAATAGCTTATGAAATTTTAAACGATGAGCATTCAACTAGAGTAGAAAATTTAGAAATAATATGTTATCTGACTGACATACTTCAGATATTAAACTAAAAAAAGATTTTAAGTAATCCATGCTAAATACTGGGTAAAATATTGCTCTTATTAATGTACCCAGCCAATTTATTGTCGAATCGAAATTTCAAATTAACTTATGCATAAAATAATTTTACGAAAACAAAAGAGTAATACAAATATAACATTTGCCAACGAAATACATATCCATAATATGCGTAACATAAATAATGTATATTTAAACTCTAATAGGATAAATCTGGGGCTTTATAGCCCGGTACAATGTGCGTCTAAACTTTATAATTCTTTACCAGAAAGTCTAAGATTGATAAGAAACTACAATGTATTCCTTAAAAACCTAAGAATTTTTCTGGAAATAGAATAAAGTAAAATGAGATATTTTTGCAATTAGTTGTCAAGTATACCTTAGTCAACTGTAAATTAATATTAAGAAAAAACAAATGGAAAAATAGTATATTGTTGAATCCTTATAATATTTTATCTGGAGGCCAGAGCTTTTGGCACAGATTTGAGATTGTTATAATACATTGTTGTAAATTTTTATTGATAAAATAAAGGTTATTTTCAAAAAAAAAAATCAAAATTCCTAAATAAGTAATGTATTTCATTATGTGTCTTCTCTTGTACTGTTTCAAGGAGTTAAAAAACTATTGTTTTCAAACGATATCACTCTCACAGTTTGTCCATCTTAATAAATTTAACCGTTGTTTCAGGGTTACTTACGTTAGTAAATAGTGCGTATTTTTATAAGACATTTTTTTAGCATAACATTTAATAAGGAGTCTACTATTATCGGTAAAAAAATTTAAATACTGGATTTCGTCATCACAATTCTCAAAAGAATAGTTACTAATTGAAACCAGCTTGATACGATACTATCACTTTGAAATACCTACTATCAATGAACCTGACAGATCATTCCAACATCAAACAGCATTTTCAACCATAATTTGTTGTTTTGCACTTTTTCGTATTCTAAATATGATATGGAATTATTTGTAAAACTTTAACTCATTGCATTGAATTGTTCTTAAATACCAGCTCATTAGTTCAAAATATTCCACTTTCTCTATAACTCCACTTTATTATTTAGGAACGAAGGTTGCTTTTTATAAGGAATTTATTAGGAATGTGGCATTTAATTCAGCAATAAATTCTCTGAACAAAATGAAAACATTACATTAATAGCAAACTCATTCAACATATAGGTTTCACTCGAACGTATGATACAAATCAACATTAAACCTAATGAATTTCAATGGATCAACATTACCTGACACTTCTTCAGTCAACTTCTTATACAAGGAGTTGCAATGCACTCAACAAGAACACAAATTGAACGTATTGTTAACAGATGTACAAAACTCGATGTCTTTTCTGTTATTCCCAAACTGATTACCGACAATTAGCAGTGATTGTTTCACGTACACCTTTCAGCGTTACAAGTTCTGATGAGCAGTGAAATGAAGTACGAATAAGTTCTACTAGTACGAAATACTAATGTTAGCGAATTGTGGAGAATAAGGTGCGGACGGGGGAATCAACATTCCTGGTTCAACTGCGTACGACGTTCTAAAGGTAACATCGTTGGAAAGTTCAACTTACCTGACCGCTGGGTACTGCAGCACCATAGCCGGAGATGACAAAGGGGCGAGAGGAAAATACTGGTCATTTCTCATTTCATTTGATCGATATTAGTTTCAAAGTATTACCGAATTGGTATATAAGCATGAATAAATTATTACTGCAATACTTATAAGTCTACAAACATTGAATTTTCGGTTTATCAATTAGGGGGCATCCATTAATTACGTGAGATCATTTTGGGGATTTTTTGACTAACCCTTGGTGAGATGTCGTGAGTTCTTGCTCGAACCCCCCTCCCCGTCCCCGAATCTCATGCGAAATTTTTTTAAATGCATATTTGTTTTACGAATGCGTTAATCTGTGCTAAGTTTATACTAGTCATTTGGTTCGAAAAAAAGGGGTTAGCTGGAAAGTTTTCCGGTAGTTTTGAAAATTGGTGATTTTATAGATTTCGATGTGGTCTTTTCGAATTTCAACTTTGTCACCTCGTATCTTTGCCGCTCGTGCCGCCATATTAAAAAAATGGCGCCTAATAGCAGTTTTTTGATCATATCTCCTTCCCGACTAATTTAATGTTAAAATTAATTATGTACAAAATTAAATTAGAGAAAATTTCCTACAATTAATGTATCTACAATTTTTTTTTGTAAAATCAATAGTTTGGCGAAGGAGTGCCTCGAAGTATTATTCATCTACAATACCACGTGTTTTCGATACCGTAATAGTTGTCGGCGAAGATGTAGATCTTCTTATTCTTTTGACAGCTCTATCTACGCGATCAAACGTTTATATTCTTGAACCAAGAAAAGGAAAAATTTCGCAACAAATATGTTCAGCTGAAAGTATTATAGATAAAACAGCCTCAGATAATATTCTATTCTTGCATGCCTTCAGTGGCTGTGATACAATATGTGCACTCTTTACTCAAGGAAAAATAAAATTTATCAATTTAGTCCGAAAAAATCCGAATTTAAATGAAGTTATTCAAGTATTCAAAAATCCAAACCCTGATCCGGAGTTCATTGCTAAAGGTGGAGAACGCTTCCTTCTTGAATTATATGGCTGCATTAATGTGAAAAGTGAAAAAAGCATGTCTTTAAACAACTATAGATATGCATGCTTCAAAAAATCAGCATATTAAAATAAATTCAATATTGCGTCACTATCACCAACAGCAGCAACACGACAACATTCATTCCGAACCTATTACCAGGTTCAGCAGTGGTATGGAAATTAACAAAATGCCGAGCAATGGGGATGGAAGAAACAAAAATGGGCTAATTCCTGTTACGACACTCGAGTCTCCAGTAGTGTTGCCTCTCGACGAGAGAAAATGTTACTCTTGTCTCGACGAGAGTCCGTTTCTCTCGCTCGAGAGAACCTCTCTCGTCTCGTCTCGACCCTTTAAAAAAATATATTAAATCCCTATGTATTTTATTAGGGCTTGCTCCCTCCAAACCTTTTTTATGGGTACGACACTGAAATGAACTTTTCTCCTGAGGAATGTATATAATTTTCTACCTTTCCAACATAAAAAAAATTTCTATACGATAAAATTTAGTTTTATTCCGATTTATCCTTGTACTTCACAACAATATTTAAAAAACCTGGCAAACTATAACATCTAAAGCAAGTAAACATACATAATTATAATAATTAATTGGAGGTAATAAATAACTCATATTATCTAATGCCTGGACACTAGAGGGAGGAAAAATAAATTTTATAATAAAAACGAAAAATGTGTATTGAGGTAAAGGGAGACTTTTCTTCCCTAACGGAGGAGGGAGAAAAAGTGCCATTTTTCTTCCTTGTATGCGGGTGAAAAATGTAACTTTTAACGTTAAACAGTTAAACGGTCAATAATGGATATTTAAAGTTAATAGTAAAAAAAATATTATTTTTAATAATTACAAGAATTTATTGTATTTTGGTATATTGTAACATAGTTACAAAAGTAAATGAAATTATTAAAAGTAAGTACCTAAATAATATAATAAAACAATGAAATGGGGAAAAAAAATACCTATTTGTGTATTAATTTATCATTTAAGAATATATACTTATATATAATTCTCTCAGTGACGTCAGGACTAGTCCTTTTTCTAACCTAACCTAATGTAAACACCATGCTAGATGTAAATGACGGAGAATGTGAGGTAACTATTAACGATCACTGAAAGAAGTATACTTTTTTATATATTATTTTTTATTAAAAAAATATTATGTATTAATTACTTTTAAATGTAAATCTTTTATTAGTCGATTTAATCAATGCATGATAAAAAAATTCAGCACAAATATAAATATGTATTTAAAATTCCTGCATTTTTATAGTTGTGTAAATAAAGCCCTTTTTCTTCATTTAATTCCGAAAAAGTTTTTTTTTAAAGAATTCTCCTTGTACATTAGGTTCACGTAAAACTGTACATACATCATAAATAAAAAAAAGCGCCCCATCCCTCCCTTGGTTGGTAAAATAGTAATTAATTTAGTAAAAAAATAAACGAGGGAACTTTTCATTCTTATTTTTTTTGGCCAGTTGGCATTTTAATAATATAGGATTTTCATAATATGAGATGGCATTTCCATAATGTAAGTCGGTAATTGGTATCTTCTCCTCCCCTAAAAATATTTTCGCGACGACCCTGACTGCTATTCAAAAGCTAAGAAAGTCAAAACAGTTTTCCTCAGTGTTAGGGTGAGTTCGGGTTGAGGCTCGGAGCTCGGAGAGTGCACTTTTTTCGTTTTTCTGGTATTTTTGGACCTCGGAGTATATAAAGTTCGATCGGAGTTATTAAACTGTGCCAAACCAAACACACTAGAGTGTTTTTGGAGGTCCAATAATAACAGAAAAGCGAAAACATTGCGCGCTCCGAGTGCTCCGAGCGCTCCGAGCGTCAACCCGAACTCACCCTTAAACTATTCGGGTCGTCAAAGATGCAAATGTGTAATTTTTTAAGCTGAGGTAAATATCTCAAAAACTATTTAACCAAAACAAGTTATGTAGACCTTTATGTCTTGAAATTTACGTAAAATCCAAATGTATAATAATATACGGTATGTTTTTTTTTATTTACTCAAAAATGCAATGTTTAATAATTATTTTTCTGTTTTACCAGTCAGCAGAAAAAAGCTATAAGTTTTACAGCCGTATTCACCATCTGCCGCTAACTTTTTAATAGGCTCTGTTGAGTGCGTGAAGGCGGCTACGCACCTAGCTGTCTACTTGACAAGTATGCTGACACAAGCTTTTTGTACAATTATACATGAATGTGTGTATGGTAAAATACAGCAGAAGTCTTTGCGAGTTTTACCATACACACCGTCATTTATAATATTATACAAAAAGCTTGAAAAAGCATACTTGTCAAGTAGACAGCTATATGTGTAGTCGCCTTTACGCATTTAGCGGCCTGATAAAAAGTTAAATGGTAAATACGGCTGTTAGTTTGCCAATCGAAGAAAGCAATAGTGCAAACTTAGTCACACCCTGTATTTATTATTACTATATACTACTAATAACTACCCGCTATTAATTTAAAATGGATAACGTAAAAACTAAGTACAATTTACACTGCTTATATTCAAAGGATATTACGAGAGATATACCTATCTAAATATTTATCACGATTTTTGCATACTTTGATAAAAACTATAGAAAACATGACATAAATAACGGCTTAACTGTTTAATTTGTAAAATTGTAAAAAATGTTTGCTCGAGAGATCGAGAGAAACGAGAAATTCTCGACGAGAGAGAGGCTTTCTCTCGTCCCGTCTCGAAATTTTTTTCGAGAGAAAATATCTCTCTCGTTTCGTCGAGACGAGACGAGACGAGACGAGAGACGAGAATCTCTCGTCTCGGCGGCATCACTAGTCTCCAGCTCCGAAAACCTTGTTGAAACGTATTTCTTGTAAATGTAAAAAGGGATGTCAGAAAGCCTGCGGATGTAGAAAAGCTGGGTTGAAATGCTCCGTTATATGAACGAATTATAGTGGTGTTTGTGATAATTCATGTTAGCGATGAAGAGGAATAAATGGATACTATTTTCGAGGAAACATACGATAGAATCAAAAACGAAGAGGATTGTGATGAGTCTGATCATCTCATTGAAGATGATGTGGATAAAATTTCAGTCTGCGACCTTTCACTCGATACCGAATTCGCAACTCCTGGCCCATCAGGAACAATAATGCGAAAAAGAATGCGCAAAATTTCTAATTTGGGTAATACACGTGGATTAGGCCTACAGGGTACACCACAATAAAAAAAAACGCGCTGCTTACTCTACCTCAAGGTGGTGTGGAAATGAGTTTTTTAGTTGAAACGCATATTGTAGTATACTTTGCAGCGCTCCTGCGCCAAAACCATTGATTTTATAAAAAAAAATTTTGATACAAAATTGTAGGAAATTTTTTCCTGGTATAAGAATATAAACGTTTGATCGCGTAGATAGAGCTGTCAAAAGAATAAGAAGATCTACATCTTCGCCGACAACTATTACGGTATCGAAAATACGTGGTATTGTAGATGAATAATGCTTCGAGGCACTCCTACGCCAAAACTATTGATTTTACAAAAAAAATTGTAGATACATAAATTGTAGGAAATTTTCTCTAAGTTAATTTTGTACATAATTAATTTTAAAGTAAAATGAGTCGAAAAAGACATATGATCAAAAAACTGCTATTAGGCGCCATTTTTCCAATATGGCGGCACGAGCGGCAAAGATACGAGGTGGCAAAGTTGAAATTCGAAAAGACCACATCGAAATCTATAAAATCACCGATTTTCAAAACTCCCGGAAAATTTTCCAGGTAAAACTACCAGATGACTGCACTATTATCAGTTCAAGTAAATCAGTAATATTTCATAAAAATGTGAAAGAAATTACATTAATAATAAAACAATGGTTGTACTGAGTCACAGTTTTTTTCAGTGAAAATTATTAGTGCATCGTATGTTTATTATGGCATTATTTTTTTATGAATAATATTCACATCGTTCCGTATATGAAGAAGAAATATTCATTCCAAAAAAATATTTACTGTTAATAAATATTTATCAGTAGTTAACAAATAATGTTAGAAAAGTACTTTTTCATATTTAATAAATGAATTAATTATTTCCAACTAAATAAATTTATTCATAGTTAATAAGTTCTTCCATCAGTGCATAATTAAACCACGATCAATATTTTTATGAATGATTCAGCTATTTTTTACTCAAGTTAACCCAGTTTTCCCGCAATTTTATGCTGTTTCTTGCGAAAAAAAAATCACGTGATATTCGATGAGACCACCCTCTCCCCCACGTGAGATTGAGTGAGATTTTCCTCGACCTCCTCCCCCCCTAAACACCTCACGTAATTAATGGATGTCCCTTTATTAAATATACAACTTGTCAGTATTTGTATTCGACCAATTATATTTAATATATATATATTATTCATTCATTTTTATAAAAGTTATAATATAAGAACGAAAATTTCATTATTTTTTGGAAAATTTTTAAATTTCTCGATAATTTTGAGGTTATGATGAAAAATACCCTCAACAAAAATGAAAGATCTTTTTATTACCTACAACTTTGCTGTTGAATATTTTCATCTCCGACGTCAAATTTTCTCGTAATACGCATCCAAACTATTGACTTTGAATTTTTTTCACTTTACCCCCCCCCTTAAGTTAGTCCCGAAGGTCAGTAACTGCATTTTTTTTTTCATGTTAGTAACCCCCCCAACTATTTCCCGTTGGGCTAGTTCTGGTTTCTATTTTTCCGTATTCTGATTAAAATTATGTTAGTTTGCCCCGACTAAAGTAGAATGTTCGATATTTTAAGTACAGGAAATACTTGAGAAATTGCATTTTGTTTTACATTAAAATAGATTCCTCAGATCGTATAGCAAACAAAAACAGTGAATTTCTTACCGTTTAGTTATAATGAATCGCCGGTTCAAAAATAAACTTATGCCGCATAATATTTTAAAAATTTAATTCAAGTCAAGATCCATCACCATATTTACCCAAATTCTACTCACCAGGTACCGTTTCACCATTGAATTTTATATCCACCCTATGTGGCAAGGCTTGATGAGGTGTGAATGCAGCTTTGAAACGTTGACCGCCAAGACTTCTTACACTTGATGTCACTCGACCACCTTCCACCAGTATTTCTAGATCTCCTGAACCAGCTCCACTTCCATCGACTAAGAAGTCATTATATTTATTCAAGCGGTGTTTTAATTTATCTTTACAATTTAAACATCCATGATAAGGTAAATAATGAAATATCAATGAAATTATACTGGCTTATTATGAATTAAACTGAAAAACTTATTTTTAACTTAGATACGAATGGAAGTTGAATTAATTTTCTTACCGGAAGGACTGACGTTAGCTTATCAAATGATAGATGGTTATTTCATTAAATCTGAAATGTTCAAATCCTAGCGTATAAACGTATGATATAGTTCTTATTGCAAAAAAAAAGTTACAAAAGCCTACAATTTCGAGTTACCATAGAAGTTGTGCTTTGCAGGAGAAAGTGGCTAAAAACACGAAAGAATAATTTTCTGCAATCCATGCCAAGGAAATAAGGTTAACGACCATTTTAATGAAATGGATGAAGAGGAGGTAAAAGCAACCATGAAAGCAATAACACCTCGACCTCTCCAAGCGATGTATGAAGGAAGAAATGAATAATTTCGAAAACTCCATGAGTTTTATGTCCGAATAGTTTGAGGCGCAGAAGTCGAATTATGAACAAATGCTGGTGGATATGAAGCATCGGAAAAGTGAGAAAGCTACTCTGAACCAAATACTTCAATTTGTAGAAACTTAGCATATGGATCACGAAGAAAAAGGGAATAATCTAATTGTGGTCGGGGTGACAAAAAAGGATTATTCAAATACGGAAATTATTAAATGGAACAAAAGTGAAAATTTCTGAGGGGAAATTGCGAAAAGTTTCTGGCCGAATAAACAAGAAAGCCTACTGCGAATAAAAGAATTGAAGGGAAATACTACGGAAATGTGGATTACCAGTTAATGATAGGAACATTTATTTTTACCAGGATTTAATTTGAAAACCGTTCTCTTTTAAAAAGAGTTTAAGAACTTAAAACTGATAATTTCAGGGTATTTCTCCAATCGACAAAAAACACCTTCGATGTGATCGTTTTGTTAAAATCAAATACAATCTGGAATATAGAGGACTTATTTATTTCGGGTTATTAGGTTTTATGGAACAATAGTACTGGCAGTGAGTTTGACAGAAGGGTAATATCAAATGCCCGAAAGTAACAGTATGAAAGAATAATGTCTATGTTGATATCCTGCTGTACTACAGGATTGCCTGCAACAAACCTAGATGATTTTATGACTGGAATCAACATAATTTTAAGAAATACTGTAGTAAATCAAATATCTGTCCTTATTGATGATATGAACATTAACTTACTATAAACTAGTTCAAGGACCACAAATAAGTATTTAATAATGTTAAATGCTCATGTTTTTGGGAGTGCTATTAATAATCTAACACGAGTACAAGATGAGTTAAAAACCTCTACAGATAATATTTTTGTCAAATGTAAGGATATATATTTTAATAAAGTCAAATATGTTGTTTTGAAGAGAGATTCAATAGATCACTGCTCAGTTTTATTGAACATCAAATTGCAACATAGTCCTGAAACATCTAAAAGAAAGGAAATTATTAATTTCATCGGAGAAAAGGAAAGACATTATGGAAACCATCAATAAAAACTAATGAAGAAAGAAAAGTATGATTACCATAGGCTAAATATTGAATAACATGCAAATGACTCTAGACTAACTTGGTTATTAATCAGAGAATCAACAAACAATCATCATCATAGATATTAAGGAAAGAATATAATGATTGACCAAAAGTGGAAGTAACCAGGAGAAAGGAAACATCTAATGAGTTCAATTTATATTTCGCATATATTGAGAAAAATTGACAGCCAAAATAATACCTGAACATGGACCAAAGAGAAGAAGACCTATATATTCGGGTGGAGTTTCTTTCTTCCGATGAGTGAAAACGAACTACTGATGAAGATAAGTAGCCTAAAAAACGCTGTAACATATGGCGTTGCTGATTGCCCCCCTTAATCATATTGCAAATCTTGTTCTTCTCACTGGAATATATCCCGATTTTGTTAAATCCTTAAATATTGTACCACTTTACAAATCATGTGAGAGAAAAACATCACTGCTTATAGACCTTTTGCAGGTACCTACAGTTGGTAAGATAATAGAAAAATGTATTAGTATTAAAATGAATGATTACTTAGAGAAAAACAAACTGCTGTCCTCTAACCAATCTGCTTTCAGAGAAAATGTTAGCACTGAAGATGCTTTATATAAATGAAATGAAGAATTACTGAAACATTCGAATAAAGGTGTAAAAGTTATAGGTGTCTTATCAGACTTGATGAAGGCTGTTGATAAAGTGGCATATGTGATCTATCTGGAAAGATTACACAAGGTCGGAATCAAAGGAACGGCAACTGATTTGGTTAGATCCTAATTGAGTAGAAGAACTCAGAACTTGAGTACGATACCAGTGATATAATTGAAACGGTTTGACACAGTGCATAGACCATTAGTTTTTATAATTTATGTTGACGAAATTCTATAAATTTTAAACGAGGGAGGAATATTCCGCTTTGCACACAACACAGTCATAATAAGGAAGTGTGAGGATTGGACAAAAGCCAGAAAAAAGGGAGAGGAAGTATGGGCCTTAGTGAAGAAATGGTTGGACTGCAGTCAACTATCCATTAATGTCAGAATAACTAAATTCATAGCTTTCAGTTTCTCTCAAAAGAATAAACCAAACTCCAAAAATAGAGTCTTCACGACTGTTATATGAGACACTCGTATTGTGATTGCAGTAAGTATATCGAAAATTAAAGTGAATTTACCTGAATGAAAATATCACATGGAAAAATCAAATAGATTATGTAACAAATAAAATAAGGAAATCAATATACTTATATATTTTATAAATTGAAAAATATTATGGATGAGAAGAAAAGAGAAGACAATATACAAGGCATTCGTAGAGTCTACAATGGGGTATGTTTAAAATATCTGGTGCCTCTGATTGCTCATAAATAAAGATGATGATCAGGCTGAATAATGAGCTGTCTGATGATATAGAGATCCGGAGGGGCGTGCGACTGGGATGTCTCTTGTCCCCGCTTTTGTTCAACCTGTACTCGGAAGGGGTCTTTCGGGAAGCATTGGAAGATGTGGAGATCGGTATTGACGTCAACGGAGTGTGGATTAATAACATACGTTATGCTGATGACACAGTGCTCATCGCTGATAACATACAAAACTAACAAAGACTGATCAACACAGTCGGTGAACATAGCAGATTGATGGGTCTAAACATAAACACTAAAAAGTCGAAGTTTATGATAATAACAAGAAACCTGCATGCGTTTGAAAACTCACAGTTAAAATTCAACACAATGCGCAGACAGAGTGAGCAAATTTAAATACTTGGGCATGTGGTTATCTGAAGACTGGACCTCCGATATCGAAATCAAGAGTCACATTGAACAGACCCGACAAGCATTCCTAGGACTGAGAAGAGTATTTAGTTGCTCGGACTTCGATCTTGGACTGAGGCTGAGTGCTATGTATGGTCGATACTTCTCTACGGGATGGAAGGTTGGACCCTTAAAGTCAACAACATTAACAAATTGGAAGCGTTCGAGATGTGGCTATACCGCAGAATGCTCAAGATACCGTGGACTGCAACAATAACAATCTTAGAAGTTCTGTCCAGCATCAACAAAGAACGTGAACTGTTAACTACTATCAAAAAGAAAAAGACTGCATATCTGGGGCACGAGAAACAAAAAATATGAGTATTTACAGTTGTTAATCGAGGGTAAGATAGAAGGCCGTAGAGGGGTAGGAAGGAAGAAACTGTCCTGGTTGCGGAATATAAGGCAGTGGACAAGAGTGAATGACATACAGACCCTAATTCATACTGCAAGGGATAGAGAGGAGATGGAAAATGTGATCGCAAACATCCATTAGTGGATAGCATCCGAAGAAGAAGAAGAAAGATGAAGATGTTTGAAAACAAAAGATAAAATATATTAATATATTTAATTTATATATATATATATATATATATATATATATATATATATATATACATATATATATATATATATATATATATATATATATATATATATATATATATATATATATATATATATATATATATATATATATATATATATATATATATATATATATATATTTATATATATTATTTCTCTCTAATTTGCCGCATATTTCGATAATTCAAGACTAAAAATTATGTTGAATTGTTTGATACTAGGGTATACTAGGAAGATAGATTTTTGATAATTGTAACCTACTCTCAAATTCGACAGGTTGTCCTAAAGTACCATCAGGAACTGTCTGAACTTTAACAGCAAGGGCACCCATTCCTTTCGATGAAGTTCTATAAGCAGGGGATCTCTCCCTTCCATAATGATCAGATACATTACTAAAATTCTGATGATGCCTTGAACTTGAAAAGTTATTTTCTGTGATATATCTAGTACTCTCATCTGCTCTATTTATATGTACCTGAGAATTTAGTTGGCCTTCTGTTAAGTTTGCTAAGGATTCTAAACTGCGTTCGGAAAGAACGTTCCTGGTTTTATTCAAAGCATCCCAAAGATCTCGTCTTGGTGTTCCTTCATGTTCATCCAATGAAGACACTTTAATTATAGGTGACGTATCTACGCCTACGTCATTTCTATGGTTATAGCTTGATGAGTTATATGTACGAACATCGGAATAGCTTTTATCATATCTGCTATTATTATAAGTCATTTCTGGACTTATTCTTTCAAATTTTGGATTTCTGTTTGCAGTGATATGTATTGAAGACATTTTGTTTGTCGTGGAGTCATCGAATTCTGAAGATTTATTCATGAAACTTGGACTTGAAGCATCGAATCGTCTTTCATTCAGTCGTTTACTGGTTATGTAATCTGGACTATCTCTACCGATACTAGGACTTCTTCTTTGTTGTCCATAAGTCGGACTCTGAGACCTGAAAACATACAATATATCTACTAAGAAATAAGATAATTTTAAACGTTATAGCAGGAGTTTAACTTCTATACTCTCAAATGTATTCGTGTGATTATTTTGAATTATTGATGCTCCTATTTGCTAAATGATTTCAATGAAATGGACTCATATAGTGAACAACTTAGCTAAGGGGTAACGAAATCGCTGAGCACTAAAAGCATTGTCAATTATCATGCTTTTATTACACTAAGAACTAAAGAGTTTTCGGTACCCAGTCAGCAAGTACGTCCTATGGACATTTTAAAAACGTCCACTCTGGACATTCAGGACGTCCCGAGGTCGTCCATTTCCGGACGACGGACGTCTTATGGACGTTTTGAGGACGTCCAATGTTACTAATCAGGATGTCCCGGGGACGTCCATTTTAGGTCCAAATAAGTCGTAAAATGGACGTTCATTGGACCTAAAATTGACGTTTTCGGGATATTCAAAATATATTCATCTGACAAATTTAGAATCTTTTTACAAAGTGAAATAAGTACATACCAGCATATATTTTATTGGCATATATGTACAAGTTCATTATACTTATTAAATCAAAATTTTTATGGTCTGTAAACCTGGCGCTCTCGAGCTCGTTTGAGCCACTGCAAGGAATCTTCGGTTTCTTTTTGATTTCCGGCTTTGTTGGCTTTTTCTGTTCAATGATTAGGTACTTTCAATTTGGATTGAAAAAAAAAATCTTGATATGTTTCAAGTAGGTATTTGCATTTATTTATCCTCTCAAAAACAAAATGAAGTGGGAAACTTCATTATCAATAGTAAGTGCAATCACATGGAAGCATACATCAGTGTCAGTGTTGTCAGTGATTTGAAATAATTCATGATTTCATAATATAAAATGACTTGCCTGTATAGTATATTATTATGCTTCTGCTCTGCTTTCACTTGCTTTCACACCACAATACCAATTTGGATAACAGTTGGTATGAATGATGGAAATAAGACGATTAGTCCGTAATAATGTTCAGAAGTACAAATTTCCCGTGCTCTATTTTATATGTGGATAAATAACTATGATAAAATAACTTTAATAAAATAACACTGTTACGATTAGTAATCTTGAATATTAGGACTTAGAGACGCCATCTTCTTGACACAGTGACACACACACAGCACCGCATCACGCAGAAGCGGAATTTTGTTTTCCCAAGCATTTCATATAGACCAATCAGAACGATTTTGGCAATGGCGGCATATTCGAATGAAATGAATATTTCCTTCCTCAAAAACACATGTGGTGAATTGGATATATTTTATTTTCTTCGTATTTTTGTCTATTGCCTGAGAAAAAAACATCCTCAAAAGCTTGAATCAGTATGCCAATGAACGTATATTTTGACGAGATCTACCACATACTTAGCACCCCAGGGGCTAAGTTAACGTGCATCGATATAGAAAATTGTAAATTTTATATCTCGAAAACGATCACCTCCAGCGTTGTTGAGAGAGTGTACCTTTTTTTATTTGAAAAAGGTGTGAGAATAAGTTTTTTTCATGAAAAATGTCAAAAAAGTTTGCTGTCTAAAAAGTTATAGGGCAATTTTAAATAAATAATGACAGCGTAAAGCAGCGCCTTCTAGGCGCTACATAAAAATTTAAGCCAAATTATTTCTTCCCACCCCGGGTACCAAATTTCGTGTGAAAAACACAATTTTAGCAAAAGTAATTTTTAAAAAAATTTAAAAAAAAATCAATTTCAACACCCTGTATCTCCTAAACGAAGCATTTTCGGACACAAGTTTATAATAGCTTTTTTTCTTAAAATTGTCTCAGGTATACGTCATTCAAATATTTTAACGTACTTACTGTATATAAGTCATAAATATGTATATATGTTTAATCCAATATCAAAATATAAGTATATTATTATACCTACTCTATGTTCAATTGAATATATTTTTCTTTAAGAACCGAAAATTTGACGTATTTAAGACGTTGGATTGTGAACGTCCCAAGGACGTCAATTTATGGACGTCTTAGAAACGTCCAGAAAAGGTCCTGGACGTTCAGACCAGAAATGGACGTTAAATGGACGTCTTCTGGACGTCCTGTGCTATCTGGGTAGCATTGCCTAAACCACACTATCCAAAATGAAGTATTTCGTTCAAATTTTATTGTTTGAGCATGAAGGAATTTGTACATATCAACTCCTATTTTCTGTATCTGGGTAGGTATAACTAGAAGTCATTATAGTTTTCCTCGATAATTAAATGCGTATTAAAATAAAATTCTAGAACTCAGAATAAAATGCCCCCTTTAGAATCCTCATATGGGAAGTGATAAGATTAAGAGAATAAATGATTTTCACTCATTTCAGTTATCAAAAAATTTCATCATTCTTTTTAGAAGAAAAAACTTCAGGAGGGAGTGAAAATATACCACTTTGTGCATAAATAAATCCATGAAAATATATATATATATATATATATATATATATATATATATATATATATATATATATATATGAATATATATATATATATATATATATATATATATATATATATATATATATATATATATATATATATATATATATATATATATATATACAGTATGTCCACGGATGGGGTTTACAAGAGGACAAATGGACCAAAAATTGAAAGATACGAAAAAAAGTCATTCTTAATAAACGTTTCTGCTTGTCTAGAAAATACGATTCATCATAAGAAATTTAAATTTTTTTATAAAAGGTGGGTACAAACTGCAAAAATGTTATTTTGCTCAAACATACCTTTTTTCGAAAGTTACGAAAGAAATCACTCTTAATAAACGTTTTTACTTGTCTAGAAAATACGATTCATCATAAGAAACTTTAATTTTTATTATACAGGTAGGGTACAAACTGCCCTTCAGCACTTCAGTATCATTTGGTACTGCGGTAGCAAAAACAATTTGTTTCAAACGGCCCCATAAGAACATATCGGCCAAGGTTAAGTCGGGGCTTCTTGGGGGCCACAAAACTGGGCCATTCCTGCCAATTCACCTCGATCCAAATCTGCGGTCAAGCCATTCTCTAACCTCACGAGCGAAATGAGCTGCACAACCATCTTGCTGAAAATACATATTTTGTCGAAAATTTGATGGTAGATTTTCGAGTTCATCATTGAAAAATGTACCCAGCATTTCTAAATATGATATTCTATTGCACGTGTTATCAAAAAAATATGGCCCTATGATGCCATGGATGGATATCGCGCACCACACGTTCACTTTTTTGAAATATTGTCTTCCCGCCATAACTCTGAATTCGGGATTTTCTAAAGACCAGTACCTAAGGTGCTGGGTTACAACGGTTTCATTGGTAGAAAATGTACTTTCATCAGAAAACATGATATATTTATTAAAACCAACATTTCCACTTAAAATTTTTTCTCCTATCCACAAGCAAAAATCAAGTCGTTTCGCTTCATATCCCTCTTGATGTCCAAAACCGAACCAGTTCTCTGGAACTTTTTATTAATTTGCAGATTGCCATCCTAGTTCCTACAAATTTCTTGGTAAATTGATCCATGACGTAGCGGTATGAATCTTGACCATCCCCATAACATTGTATTATGAAAACTCTTTGTTCAGTGGATAGCATTTCTATTCAAATAATAATTTCATTAAATAAAGACATTGGCCACAAGTACCTGTCACCTTAAGTGTCAATATTATTTTAACTAGGTTCGCCTGTTGGAGGTGTGCCAGCGAATAATTTTTGAGAAATAGTTTTTACATAGGTAAACCCTTTGATGAATTGTTCTACTTCGGTTTGTTGTGTAGAAAACACATTCATTAAAAGTGACCTCTTTTTATAACTCAAAATAAGCTATGTTTACTCTCAAGCAAAATAACATTTTTGTAGTTTGTACCCATCCTGTATGGAAAAATTAAAGTTTCTTATGATGAATCGTATTTTTTAGACAAGCAGAAACGTTAATTAAGAGTGACTTTTTTTCGTAACTCTCAAAAAAGGTATGTTTACTCTTAAGCAAAATAACATTTTATGTAGTTTGTACCCACCCTGTATAAAAAAATTAAAGTTTCTTATGATGAATCGTATTTTCTAGACAAGCAAAAACGTTTATTAAGAGTGATTTTTTTTCGTAACTTTCGAAAAAAGGTATGTTTACTCTTAAGCAAAATAACATTTTTGCAGTTTGTACCCACCCTGTATAAAAAAATTAAAATTTCTCATGATGAATCGTATTTTCTAGACAAGCAGAAACGTTTATTAAGAGTGACTTTTTTTCGTATCTTTCAATTTTTAGTCCATTTGTCCTCTTGTAAACCCCATCCGTGGACATACTGTATAAATCGATAGTCTAAATTTCTATAAATCAATAGTATGAACTGAAGCAAATTTATAAAAAAGGATTGATCAACCTAACAGAGGTTTAGATTCATTGAATACCTTCCTCTTTTCGTGAGTAAATCTGAGTGTATTATGAATTAGTTTTCTTAGTTTTTTCAAATATCAAAATGCAATTAATGATTCTGTTAAAATATCAGCAAATAGTTACACCTCAAGTTAACGATTACTGTGAGTTTCGTGGTACACATAATAAGTTATAATTGAAAAATAGACTGAGTTAGTTGTTGGTAGTGCTAACAGACCATTGCTCACCCTGCTAAATCCTTATTTGAATAAACTAATTGACAAACAATAGTTTTGCGTTACTAATTTTTCGATTTGATAAAATAATTGAATATTTCTCAATTCATTGAGCAATGCTTGAGTATGCTCCTCATTTTACAAGAAAGAGAACCTGCCTACAGCGTTTATTATACGTTGTAGGTAAATACCTCAGATGCTGACACGAAGATATATCAAAGTTTGCAGAATTTTTTTTATTCAAAGTGAAGAATGGTTTATCACAAGTGTTATTTTTAAATGAGAAAATCATTCATTTCAAAATTTGAAAAAACTGTTCTTGCCGGTAATCAGAAATCTATTTAATAGGTTGGAGAAATTAATATTATCAGTCAATATACCAAACCTTCTAAAATAAGATGGGCTCTCAGCTCTAGGCGAATGCGATGTTAGTTGTTTTTCCATAACAGATTTTTTATGATATTCTTGAGCAAACCTCTGGGTATCACTGATAATTGGACTAGAATTTTCTCGGTAATGTGTGTAATTTGAATTTCTTGATGTATTAAGAGCGGTCAAATGTTGAACATTGATTGGACTCGAACTTGAAAATCTTGCTCCAGTGGGACTCGAATTACTCTTATTACGTTTTTGGGTGCCAACCCTCATCATGAAGGGAGAACCTTTGACATCGTATCCATTGAAATAAACATAAACCTGAAATGCGTTTGAAACATAACCGAGTGTAAAAAAAAATTCTGCTGAACTCACCCTATGTTTTCCGGCGTCCATTGGTGTGAAATGAATTCTATAGTAAAAACCTTCCCTATCGACTTTTTCGAGTCTACAGTGAACTGACTTTTTGTCGTGAACAATATCTGCAAAAACTTCGCCGGGTACTCCGACTTCTCTGCAATCTAACTCAATGCTATGAGGTACCAGAGGAAGTGCGCCTTCAAGATTTGAAACATAAATTCTATTTGGATCGAAGACAGAACACGTGAAAGGACCACCCTAAAAATAGGAATGAAATTACCTTTATAAAACAAAAACGTAAATACATATCTACTGACTGTGTTTATTAGTATTTGTGTACTGATTACAAAGTTTCAAATATGCATTTAAATATTTCTTAATAGGTATATACTATCAATCATATTAAAGGTACGAACGCGAAACATGGACACTGAAAGGTGTAATGATAAAAAAAGTTCAGGTCGCTCAGTGGTCTATGGAGCTATCTTGTCTAGGAATAACTAGATGATCGCCAGAGTATAAAATGAATAGGTACAACAATAGGCATGATATATTCCATATATTTAATTCCTGAAGTAGCAGCGGACAGGACATCCATCAGCAAGCAAACCGGACAATATGTGTCACCAGAGTAATAAAAAATAAGTACTTTCGAGTATGAAAACGATCTAGATCTACTCAAGACCATATCATCAAAAAGCTCGCAGCTGTTGCTTGGAACCTAATAGTCAACTATAACTATATATAACTATAGTCAACTAAACACTTGAGAAAGTAACGAGTTGAATGATGAATTGTTAACTATTTTATAGAGTCGAGATTAAAATTAAAATGTATATATATTTATATATATATATATATATATATATATATATATATATATATATATATATATATATATATATATATATATATATATATATATATACATATATATATATATATATATATAGTATATATATATATATATATATATATGTATATATATATATATATATATATATATATATATATATATATATATATATATATATATATAGGGGGAAGTCGGTTAATCGTGCGCGGCGGCTAATGATGCGCAGCATATTATCAGTAGAAAATGTCAACCATTTATTGGAATTCATACACTTCGTACCATCTCTTAGAAGATAGCTAAAGTTGCGCAGCCATTTGGGCAATTTCCGCGGCAAACGCAGCTGTCATCGTGTCTGACTACTATTTTGGTTGTTCACTCTAACTTTTGTGCGTCCGAAAAGAAGATTGAAAATGTTAATGAGGACTTTTTTGTTTGAGTAATTATACTAAAATAATCAACGTGGTTCTAGCTATTGTAGGAGCGATTCATCTAAGGTAAAGAACCTCCAGTTTTATTTTGGTGAATTTTTATAAGCATTAGGTCCATGTCAATGTCAGTATAACACAAAATGTTTTCTGAATAATTTCAGATGCTAAAATATACCCGCAAAACGAATAAAGCCTCTTGGGACGCAGACAAAATGAAAAAAGTCTTGTGATTTGTTGCAAATGACGGAGCAGTTAAAGATGACGGAAGGAAGTTTTAATACCAGAATATACAATTCGCAAAAGAAAGAAAGATGAATATGATGGAGGATGTGATATTAGTGGGTCCACATCCCATTTTTTCACAGGTCCAAGAAAAGAGTTTAGCGAGTCACGTACTAAAAATGGCAAAACTTTTTTATGGTGTCACAAGAAATGAACTTCTGCGATTAGCGTATTCTTATGCAGTAGCTAACGATTTAGCTATAAAATTATAAATTTTGTAAGCAAAACAAGATTGAATTGCTAGCCATCACACCACATACTTTTTATTGCTCACAGGCTTTAAATTTAGCATTTTATTGTCCACTGAAAGCTATGAAGGATATGACTGTGATTTTTGTAGCTAAATTACATTTTTTTTATATTTTGTTAATGTTCTAACAAATAATATATGTCTTCCTTAATGCTTCTTTTGATTATATCTGATACACCATACTATATTCACAGATTTCTGGTTGCGCACAGTTACCCTGACTGGTGCGCACAATTACCCGCATAGGGTGGATAATCATGCGCATTGTCAGTTTATGTCTTATTTCGTTCTCAAGCTCATAACATATTTTTTTGTGATATTTAGTTCATAGGTGTTATACCATATACAATGAAGAATATATATGCCAAAATTCAGAATTGTAGATGCTATATTCAAGAAAATATCAACCCGGATTCTCAGGTGCGCACAATTCACCGACTTCCCCCTATATATATATATATATATATATATATATATATATATATATATATATATATATATATATATATATATATATATATATATATATATATATATATATATATATATATATATATAGAGGTGTATATATATATATATATATATATATATATATATATATATATAACTTTTTGATGATTATTAGCAATAACAGGCTTGGTAAATCTCGAAAAACTCAATTTTATTGAAAAGTTGACGTTTCGCCACGACATTTGTGACTTTATCAAATGTTATATATATAATCTTGAAGAAACTAGTTACTATAAAACTTTAAAAATATTAACAATATTTTAAAAATCTAAACAAATCCATACGCTCCACCGTAACTTACGAAACTATACCAGTATTTCAATTCAACTGCAACCAACATTGCATTTCTTCGATGAGCACGGGCGTTTGAGCCACGAGTCCACATATCCCTCAATAACCCACATGAAGATTACCTGCTGTGTTGGCGGATGGTTGTGAGGGCTGTATTGTTTTTTTCTTTTGCCGATTTCATAAACATAATGAGGGTGCGTTAGTTAAAAAAATTGTTTTTAGCAAATTAAGTTTGAAGGAAAAAGTTGATTCAAAAGATCAGACGTCCGACGCCGGTTTAGAATATAATTCAGGAGCAGAAAGGGTATAGAAATCGGCCGGCTCGTCGGCCGGGTTTTAGGCGAATATTTGATGAAAACATTTATAAGAGTCCGTCCGTTGTGCGTACATGATAAAAGAAATGCTTTTTTTGTTTTGTCTGATTAATATTTGGAGGCGATGAAACTTAGACAAAGGTAGGAGTTCGTGATCACAAACATTTAGTTGACAAGATTAAAAAAACATGAAAATTCTCCGAAGAAAGACAATTCAGACATTTTGAGCTGCCTAAAACATTATATTTTGTCCTGTCGTTAGGTCTGGTTTAGTACTGCTTTTAAATAAATTACTAAAATTTTGCGAGTATTAGTGACTATACCAATGACAACAGCAGAACCAGAGATAAGTTGAAATTTATTAAATCTTCTCTAAGAAATGAATAATACCTGAATTTGTTTTCCTTGATATGTAATTTCAATCCTCCATTCTCCTGGTTCATCTGGTTTGAAAGTTGCGCTATTAGTATCATCTATAGTGGTCAAGGGACAATTGAGTGATCTTCCAGATGGACTATATGCTGTAACCAGTATATCTTCTCTTTTTGGATGACCTGCAGTAATAATATTTCTCAGTATCCAGTAGTTAAAAGTAGGTATTTTAAGTTTTACCTGTAGTATTCACCAGAACTTGTACAAGTGATCCCAAAGCACAAGGCGCCATTCCAGGAGGTGCCACTTCAACAAGAGCTGGCAACACTCTGAAATGGTGACCTCCAGTTACTTCATTGTCCTCATAATTAACGACTATTTCGTAAACTCCTATTTTACGCGGAACGAATGTTCCGTGTCCTTTATTGAGATTTCTCACAGAATACACTTTATTATCAGGTCCTCGAATATTTACAGAAATTGAAGAATATGATAGCTGAGAATCCAAGAGAGCTACTTGAAAATATGTCTGAAAATATGAAATAATAAACAACCAAATCATGAAAAACATACTTGAAGACCATGGTGAATTTCATACATTACATTAAGTGAACAAAGAACATTCTTTAATAATTTGATAATCTCTTTAATAATTTGAAAATTATAAAAGAGAGCTGGTTATGCGTATTCCAAAACGCAAAATCTGCATTCACAATCTAACGGTGAATTATAGAAATTGTCAAGTCACCCCGACTCAAGACCTGCATAAAGCTGTTTCGATCTTATTAGATCTCATCAGTGCAGATTATTTGACTTGGCGTGAATTAACAAATTTCTAATTGTTCCCTAATACAAATCGTTGTCAGTAACACTGTTTGGATAACAATCCAGAGCGCCCTCCCACCAAAAATATTGGGAACCAACAACAACAGTGGTGTATATTATTCCAAGGCACACTAACATAGTGATTCAAAACCTTTGGATATACTCACGAGAGTGCGCTCCGAAGATGCTAGCAGCGTAATACGCAAAATACAAGGTTTAAATCACTATGTTAGTGTGACTTGGAATCATATACACCACTGTTGTAGAGTAGATATCTTCATATCACTTTATGTAATGTATAAAATAATGAAGATATTCACATCATATTTAATCAATATTTTGTCATACCTCCTCATCCACTCTACCTGATGTGGACTTCAAAGCTACATTGATGAGGTCGTGCAAAGGTGGTCTCTCCGGTACCCATTGAAAGTGTGCAGCATAAGCCATTACTCCTAAATGTTCCACATGTTTATCAGCTAAGTCCCTTGCTGACAAGATAGGTTGTACACCTGAATGAGAAATGTATTTATATTCCTTGTATTAAAAAAGAAATTTTGAGGTAAAATATCGATAGTTTTGAATGAACCAATTTTCCTTCTTATTCTCCAAAATTATATTTTCCAACTTGCATCTTAGAATACTCTGAACAAATTCAGTACCGTCAAATAAGTGTTATCAATATAGCACTTTTTTTCTTAATTTATCGAACATTATATTATATTAAACTAGGGACCCTTAGAAATTGCGGAAATTTCTGAAATAATTCAGTTCTATTTAATACTCAATATTCGATAGATTGAAAGCAATACAGTGAATATTTACCAGTCTCTTGTGACAAGTTTGAAAACTAAATATATTAACGTGTCTGTTTTGAGCCAATTTTTTTTCTGTGAATACAAGCTAAATTGAGTACCTACTCATAATGTTGATAATATAGATAGGTTAGAAGGCTGAAGTTAAGGCCATTTTAAATAATTTAATTATTGAGTTTTCCGAAGAATCACAGAAGAATTAAACGGGCATGGATAGGAATAAATTCTATTGATTTTAAATCTGGAATACGCTGGATACACCTTAGGAAAAAGAGTGTTCGATCAATGTATGTTACCAATCATGGCGTACAGATGCGAAATCTGAGCACTGAAAAGTTGATCCCATGTAGCTAAGAGGTCTATGGGAGTGGTATATCCTGTCAAGAATAACAGACAACAGATAGACTAAAATCATATATTGGTAAACCAAAGAGTTAGAACCACCATGACATCAGTGAACGATAAGGCTTTGCTTGTTGACAAATAACAAACAATAATGCCGGCAAGATTATCTAAAGTTTATGGAATCTTAGGGAACCGAATTAATCCTCCCGATAGATTGAGATTAATTCAACCGATAAACGATCCTATGATTCTGCTTTGAGCGCTCAAAAGAGAAATCATAATAATAATTGTATTAATAAAGCTGATAATAAAACAAAGGCTGTGTGGAATGTTATAAGGGAATTACAAATAGTAACAAAAAGTCTTCTTCTGAATGCCCACTCAAATTCACAAGTCAGGAAAACAGTTATAAAATGTATGAGTCAGTTAATGTATTCAACAACCACTTCACGGAAGTTCCATTCAAATTTAGCTCAGCTTCTAAAGTAGTACAAAGAACTAAAAGAAACATACGAAAGTCTTTTTACTTATTTGAGGTAGTTGAGAATGAACTACTAGCAGTTGTGAAGAAAATGCAGAAAAAAATATCAGCGGGATATGACGAAATCCCTCTTAATAATTATATTGAAACAGCATATAGCGGATATTATAAAACTATTATGCTTCATTTTAAATTGTTTCTTTAAAACTGGAATTTTTCCTGAGGCTCTAAAAAAGACATTAGTCAAGCCTTGTCACAAAAGAGGCGACCTTGATGACTTCACAAACTACAGACCAATCAGCTTGATCACATCATTCGCTAAAATATTTGAGAAACTTCTAGCAAATCGTTTAACGAACTTCTTTCGTAAATTCGAGATTTTATCCTACAATCAACATGGATTCAAAAAAGAAAAGGTACAGAAACAGCGGTATTTGAGTTTACACTAAGAATATTTGCATCACTAGAGAATTATATAATACCTACAGGATTGTTTGTGGATCTTTCAAAAGCGTTTGATTGCGTTGATCACAGATTACTGCTACAGAAATTAGGGAAAAAGGGAATCAGAGGCATACCTCTCAAACTAATAGAGAGTTACCTAAATAACAATCATTGGAAAAGTAGTAACAACAGATGTTCCTCAGGGTAATATTTTAGGTCCCATTCCTCTCATTGTTTATGATGACCATGTGCCAGATGTACTGGAGAGGATTGCTGACAATCGTCAGGGAAGGACCCACGATGGGTTGAGTATCACAAATGTTTTGGAGAAGGAAACTGATAATTTTCAAATACCGAGCCACAAAATGATGAATGTTTATTCATACTTATATGCTGATGATACTAATGTGTTGATATCATCCCATAATACTAGATGTGTATATGAAGGCCTGATATCTGCCATTTCAAAAATTGATGAATGGTGCAGATCAAACTCTTTAACTTTAAATGCAGACAAAACCAGTATAGTATATTTCTCCAATATATGATCAAATATGATTCATCCCAAGTCCATAAACCTAAAAGACAATAGTATAGCAGTTAGCTCAAGTACAAAGCTCCTGGGTATGAAAGTTGATAAACGCCAACTAACTTCCAGTCCCTCTTATCTTACGGTATTATATTTTGGGGCCCTAGTACACATGCTGAGCATATATTTATAATTCAGAAACAAGCTATAAGAACAATGCTAAATATGAATTTCAGATCGTCCTGTAGAAGTTGTTTCTAAGCTTGTAATATTCTAACTCTTTCAGGTGTATGTATTCATAGAATATTACTTTTCTTTCGTAAGCATCCTTATTATTTTTCTGAATATTAAAATAATAACTCGACAAGGAGAATTCATGAATATTTTTTTCCGATCCATAAATATTCGAATACCGAGCATAGCACGTTACATATGGCAATAAAAATGTATAATTTTCTCCCAATAAGTATTAGACGGTTATCTGTATATAATTCATTTCGAAAGGCTGTATTTTCGTTCATATTAATGTGTGAGCCATATTCTTTCAAAGAATTCATGGACTATTGTAGTACAAATTGATTTTTTGATTTTGATTTCAATTTATGATGTTTCTTTGACCTGTTTTCATTTCATTATTGTATTTCAAGTGTATGATGATGATTCTGGAAACAAAATATATTATTATTATTATTATTATTAATAGAATTCAATTTCCCTTCATCCTTTATCCTAAATTTAATAAATTCAATTTGATCAAACAAAAACTTTGTATTATAAACCTGCTCAATCTTCATAGCAATTTGGTTCAGAAAGAACAAATTAAGAGTAAACTGATCCAATAAGAATTTCTTTTACCTAACTTTCTGCCGGCTTCTAATGCTTGTTGCCAGTTCACGTCCCAATAAATCGGATCACTTCTCAACTTATCAGGTGATGAAGCTGATCCACCTAAAGATCTAATCAGTTCATTTGCAACCCTTCCATCATTCCAATCATCCTAAAAAGAAACCCTAGTCAAAAAAAAATATATGTTTATATATATATATATACATATATATATATATATATATATATATATATATATATATATATATATATATATATATATGTGTGTGTGTGTGTGTGTGTGTGTGTGTGTGTGTGTGTGTATTTGGAAAACAATGAGTGTTCGTGCGTATGCAGTGGCGTAGATAGCTTTTTGCGATGGGGAAATACGACTTAGTGCAAAATTTCATAGGTTTTTCTTCTAAAGTTCTATTTTTGTTGATAAAAATGATATTTTATGTAGGTAGTACCAAATAAGCAGAAAAATTAAATTAAATTGCAAAAAATTCGAATTATTTGAATTGGAAAGAATTATTTAAATCATTCAAAATCTTCTTGGGAAAATTTAAAGCAGAAAATCTAGTTTGCGGCGTTTTTTGAGAATCCATTTATGACTTCGTCAGCTGTGATTCCAATGTCAAGATGAATTTCCAGAGCAGCCAAACCTTTCAATAACAAAAAATTGGACGAACATGAGTTTTTGATTTGCAATAATGGCGATTTTTCAATTAGTTATGCATTAGTTAATTAACAATTTTTTGGTAATTGAACATGACAATTGTAACTGTGAAACTGTTCACTATAGATCTGAGTTTTTTTTCATTCTTGGAGCTATTATTGTAAAGCTTCAGAGTAAATCCCCGTTGAAAAAATAAAAAAATTTCAATTTTTCAGTTGTTCATTAATTATTTACGTAGTTTTGGAATATCAAAATGAATATTTTTTTAATAATTTTGATGATCTGTTTTTTATTATCGGAAGCTACATGGAATTGTTTTTTTCAATGTTCAACTCCTATTGTTCAAAAATTTTTATAAACGAATGCGTTATTTATAAGATGATCAGAAAAAAAAGTTATGATGAACAAAACTAAATTTGAATTTATTACGTTTATTAGCACAAAATATTGTGAAAAATATAATCTGCCCGATGATGGTCTAGTGACCGAAATTGCAATCGCAGTGTTATATTTTTCAAATTATTTTGTGATAAACGTAGTAAATTCAAATTTAGTTTTGTTCATCATATTAAATTATCACGTAGTAACGACGGATTCCATCAACTATTTAAAAAAAGTTATGATTAATTGAAGTGTTTAATTTTGCAAATAATTGTTAATAAAAACCCAAAAAATCAAATTTCATAATGTTTTTTAACAGGGAACTATTCTACAGTCTTTCGAAACTAGCTCGAAGAATGGAAAAAATATCAGATCTATAGTTTAAAAGTTATCACACTTGCAATGTTCTTGTTCAAACAGTAAAAAACTATTGCATAACTAATCGAAGAATCGCGATAAAAATGTTTTGTAGCTGGATTATTATTCTTTCACCTATCCAGTAAGAACCTGAAATTTTCATTCCTTAATTTAGTATTTAATAGTAAATGATGTTTATTGTTAAACTGTTCCAAATGGGCATTACTTTCACAAGCCAGATTACCCGTTTTCGGCCGACTTTTTTTTAGAAAATATTCTCCTCTTTTTGTGTGTTTATTTAGATATCAAAAATATCAATCGAGCAAATAATTCATTACTCTGCAATTGCATCCCGCACCCTACCGGTACAGACAACATTTTCCTTCAGTTTATTACGTATGTGAAACTCAAAACTAAACACACTAGCGGAAACGATGAAATACCCACAAGCCTAGTCAAAAAATGTATTAAAGAAATAGCAGAAGTGATTTGTCACATCATGAATAACTCATTTTTGTTTGGCGTATTCCCAAAACAATTAAAATTGGCACTTATAACTCCAATTTACAAAAAAGGAGATCCTGGTTTGCTTGAAAACTACAGACCAATTAGTGTTTTACCTTCCTTTTCAAAGTTGTTCGAGATGGCCATGTGCAATAGATTAGTAAGTTTTATGGATTCCTGTAACTTATTTAATAATAATCAGCACGGCTATATCAGGGGTAGGTCTGTCATAACTGCAATCAATCAATTTACCAGCAAAATAATAGAGTCTTTTGAAAATAATGAAATACTACTTGGAATGTTTTTAGACCTCTCTAAAGCTTTCGATAGTCTGTCACATCAGCTCGTATTACTAAAACTTGAAAAATACGTAGCAAGAGGCAATGTATTAGGATGGTTCGAATCATATTTAAACAATAGGCAACAGAGAGTAAAATTTTGTAAAGAGGGAATAACATCTAAGTCTGAAATAAGAGAAATTAATTTTGGTGCCCCACAAGGAAGTATTTTAGGACCAGTGCTCTTCATAATATTTATTAATGACATAGCAAAAGTTTTAAAAATAAGTAATGTCACAGGTCATCTCACTAATTACGCAGACGACACCAACCTATTGGTTGCTGATTCGAGCTATCCGGAGTTGCTCCGCTCATCAAAAGCTGCTTTTGACTGTGTGCAAGTCTGGTTTATGAATAATGGATTGATTCTGAATGCAGAAAAAACAAAAATTATACTCTTTCGGACAAAACAAAGAAGAATTGATACACCTGGTGTGATTAAAATGTCAGATAATGAAATTAAATTAGAAAATTCAATAAAGTTTTTGGGGATATACATCGACGAACACCTTAACTGGAACAACCATATTATTGAACTAGGAAAAGAATTGAACTCAGTATCATATAGTATAAAAGTATGAAGCAGATACCTAAACGGGAATTCCTTGAAAATATTTTACTACGCAAACTTTGAGGGGTTGATGAGATTTAGACTAATTTTTATTGGCAGCAGCTCTTTATTAAAAGAAATTTTCTGCGTTCAGAAGCGAGTCATTAGGACAATTTTGGGACTCAAGTGGAGAGAATCTTGCAGGGGGCATTTCCGGAAAAATAATCTGTTGACAGTATATGCCCATTACATCCTAGAAAATCTTATATTCTTGTTCAAAAATAGGAAGGAATTTCAGAATTGTGGAGAGATGCACAGTTACAGCACACGTAACGTGAACTACCTTTTCCCTAAGCATAGATTAACAGCATCTGAAAAACACCCAAATTATGCCTCCGTAGGATTCTTCAATAGACTTTCAGATAATATAAAGAAAATTAAAAACCAGGGATGATTTAGAAATAGCGTTAAAAAACTGCTAATTAAATTGGAACCATACTCTTTAAACGATTACTGGAGTATGTGTTGATATGTTGATTTAAAATTTAGACTATATTGTCATTGACGTTATTTCATTTGCTGTATCATGTTTGTTAACATCCTTTGAAATAAATATAATTATTATTATTATTATTATTATTATGTGAACTCCCCTAAAAGCGCCATACTCTAAGAAATGACTTCACAAATCCTTCCAGTTTCTCTCGGTCTATTTCGATACCTTCAAAAGTCTCTTATTTTTCGGGAAAACACAACTAAAAAAAGGACGCCAAGTAGTTGGATATATACTGAAGTATAATTTTGTACGTGTTAAACATATATACCTATTTATATATATATATATATATATATATATATATATATATATATATATATATATATATATATATATATATATACAGTGCTTTCATGATGAAAGGAACAAATTCATTAAAAAATTAGGTTTCTCTTTCATGTTAAAATCCTCGGACAGGTCGATTAGTATTTTTATTTGGGCAATTTTCGCAATAAAAATTTTGTATACAGGGTGTCTCATTCAAGAGCTATGGCTTTGTCATTAGTTTTTTTAAAGGTAATACCCTGTATATTATTTCACTTTACAATTCTACGATAAATTCTTATCACTTTTTGTGAACATACCATATGCCTCAACTTGATGGATTCCCAGATTATAACGGAGATAGTGGAGCACCTGGAGATTTAAAAGGTGGATTAAAAGTACAAAAAAAAAATTTAGGTAAACATTGTCATTAAATCTGAAGAATGAAATTTCACATGTACCATCTGAATACATTCACCGGTGCTGTATAGTCCGCAGTTTTCACGTTTTTAACGCTCCAGGCACTACACTACTTCATTGTTTATGAAAATGCAATTACTTGAGAGAGAACGTATTGAAGTACTTATGATGATTGGTTTTGGAGATAGGGTGCGTTCACAAGAAGAAGTCTGCAATCTATTCAATGAAAATCATCCTGATCGTCCGCCAATTACTAGATCGACAGTCAGCAAAATTGAATCAAAATTCAGGAGATACGGCCACGTTAGAGATTTACCTAAAGGAAGACCACCGAGAGTATCTGAAGAAACAGTGCTGAACGTTCTACTAGAAACCCAAGATAACCCTCATACATCCATTACTACAATTTCCAATAATTTCAATTTATCAGTAGGGTCCGTGCATAAAATACTTAAGGTAAATAAGTATCATCCCTATAAAATTAAGCTGGTACATGAATTATTAGAAGACGATTTTGACCGCAGAGTACAGTTTTGTGAGCTGATTCTTGAAATTCATAATCAACATCTAAATTTCATTACAAACATAATTTTTTCTGATGAAGCCACCTTTACTTTAAATGGCCATGTCAACAGACAAAACTGTAGGTATTGGGCGACCGAGAATCCTCATTGGATGCAAGAATGCCACACACAGCGGCCTCAAAAAATTAATACATGGGCAGCGATTGTTCGAAATCGTATAGTTGGTCCCTATTTTTTTGAAGGAACACTAAACGGAGAGGACTACTTGAACTTTCTCCAGTTCGAACTCATTCCGGCTTTAGCTGTTTTGTTTCCTAACCCACAAGATCCTGACATACCTAATAACGAGATATGGTTTCAACAAGATGGGGCACCTCCTCACTATTCAATCGCTGTTCGACAATTTCTTTCCCAACAGATGGATAGGACGGAGAGGTCCGATTGAGTGGCCGCCAAGATCACCGGACATAACCCCATTGGATTTTTTCTTATGGGGTTATTTGAAGTCTAAAGTTTATTTGAATAGACCAAATAATATTGATGATCTAAAAGAGAGAATCAGGCAGGAAATAAGACTTATCAGTCCAGAAGTAATTGAAAATGTGCAACGGGAAACATTGAATCGACTTCAAAAATGTCTCGAAGTAAACGGACAACAGATTGAACATATGTAAAAATTAAATTAGTAATTACATTTGTGTGTTTTCATATCGTACCTCTCATTACCCACTATCTCCGTTTCTGGCAATCCATCGAGTTAAGGCATATGGTATGTTCACAAAAAGTGATAAGAATTTATCGTAGAATTGTAAAGTGAAATAATATACAGGGTATTACCTTTAAAAAAACTAATGACAAAGCCATAGCTCTTGAAAGAGACACCCTGTATACAAAATTTTTATTGCGAAAAATGCCCAAATAAAAATACTAATCGACCTGTCCGAGGATTTTAACATGAAATAGAAACCTAATTTTTTAATGAATTTGTTCCTTTCATCATGAAAGCACTGTATATATATATATATATATATATATATATATATATATATATATATATATATATATATATATATATATATATATATATATATATATATATATATATATATATATATATATATATATATATATATATATATATATATATATATATATATATATATATATATATATATATATATATATATATATATATATATATATATATATATATATATATATATATATATATATATATATATATATATATATATATATATATATATATATATATATATATATATATATATTATAATTATGTTGTACATTTTAGCTATAGAAATATATATTTTATGTAGGTAATTATTATGCTATATTAATTCTTACTGTAAAATTATTTATTCTCTTTTCTAATCTGGAATTGACCCATTTCAAAGTAGCTTGAAATCCTGGTGATCCAGGCTTCATGAAATAGGAAAGATATGTCATTCCTGAAAGCTCATCCAACCAAGGAGATGCTAAATATTCAGGCTCCAGTACTGCAGGTATTCCAAGATCCTTCTGAGCAATTTTCATAGCTCTGCGACAATTATCGATAGCGTTGTTTTTATCTAAATAAAAGAAAATATTGATGTTCGAATAAGTATTATGTATTATTACGTTGCTTACCTAACGACTTCCAATTTGAAAATAGTCCAGGTCTGCAGTAGTCGACTAGCGCCGACAGTAAAATTCCTGAATTCCAATCAGTCGTTAAATTGTTAACTTTACATTCTGGTAAAACTGCTTGGAGCCAACTCAACATCAATTTTCTTGGTGGGAATTTAGATCTTCCTATTTGGTATCTTACAATAAGTGACCAAATGAGTCCCAGAATTAGCTTGAGATTTCCATTCACAATATCTACATTTCCTGGAAAGTAAAAAAAAATTTATACAGTTCACGGATTGAAAATTTCCGGGGTGTTGAATTTGTTTCAAACTTTTGATATCGTCAACTTTTGATACATAAATTATGCAATGAATAAATATATATATATAGATATATATATATATATATATATATATATATATATATATATATATATATATATATATATATACAGGTGCGCTCTCTGGGGGGGAGACATGTGAGTGTATATATATTGTAGTTACAAAAGTATAGAGATCACTCAGATAATAATTGTAAAATGAGCTCTTCTACTACTATAAAATGAGCCCACTGGTCACTATCGGTTAACCATAAGATCTATTATGATTTACCGGATACGGGATGTGCGTTTTCTATTTGAATTTAAGGAGGTAAATTTTGATTCAGCCTATATATATATATATATATATATATATATATATATATATATATATATATATATATATATATATATATATATATATATATGTATAGCTAAATTATGTACACATAAAGCGAAAAATCGGCGAGTCGGACTCGCGCCCGAAGGGTTCCATACCATTGACTATGTCCCCCTTAGATATTTATTTTATTTTTATTTTATTATTTATTATCAAAGTGAATATACATATAGTGAGTAATTTGTGAATATTTCAAATGCCTACCTTTGCCATTATTGGTATCGAGCAAAAAAAGGCATAAATTCGCGTTTGTTGTATGGGAGCCCCCCTTAAATATTTATTTTATTCTGTTTTTAGTATTTGTTGTTATAGCGGTTCAACTGTCTAGCTATCGCGGTTCTTGAGATATAGCCTCCTGACAGACAGACGGACAGACGGACGGACGGACAGCGAAGTCTTAGTAATAGGGTTCCGTTTGTACCCTTTGGGTATGGAACCCTAAAAATGATATTAACACAGAATGATTCTTCATCTCCTTCATCTTGAAGCTTGTAAGAGAATACACGTATATATATATATATATATATATATATATATATATATATATATATATATATATATATATATATATATATATATATATATATATATATATATATATATATATATATATATATATATATATATATATATATCTATCCGCCTATATATATATATATATATATATATATATATATATATATATACAGTGGCGTAGATAGCTTTTTGCGATGGGGGGAGATATGACTTAGTGCAAAATTTTATAAGTTTTTCATGTAGATAGTACAAAATAAGCAGAAAAAACGAATTAAATTGCAAAAAATTCAAATTATTTGAATTGGAAAAAAATTATCAAGAATTAGTGAAAAATTGAATTATATTAAATTGGATATATAAATCATTAAACATATTCTTGGGGAAATTAGAGAAGAAAATCTAGTTTTCGGCGTTTTTCGACATTCATGACTTCGTCAGCTGTGATTCCAATGTCTCGATGAATTGCCAGAGCAGCCAAACCTTTCAAAAACAAAAAATTAGACAAACAGAAGTTTTTAATTTGCAATGAATTTTATATAGGTATTCAGAAGGGTCCTTACAAGTCCACTTCTTTTATCGTGCACCTTTGAATCGTTTCTATTCGCTTCAAACGTCGATACCGGCAGCATAGCTAATATTCTGAACATATTGATATTCGAAAAAAAAATTTCTAGGCAATCATCAAGCTATATTATTGAATTTTTAGGTTTAACATCGCCTTTACGAATCAAATATTTCTTCCACACTTTCAAGTTACGAGAACAGCAGGTGTGGCAGTAAAAAAATGTTGATAAAACTCATCAGTTTTGATGAATTTATCAACTGCTTTGTCAATTTCGTATAAATCATGCTTGAAAAACATCGAAAATCTTGCCAACATATTTAGTCTAGTCAAAAAGTGCTTTTTTGTTCATCTTTTTTCAGCAGTCTCGGAAAAATATGAGCAAGGTGTCATTCGATTCGGAATAGCATATAGAAGTTTTTTGAGAAAAACAACAATTCGCTCGCGACAATTGTGAAAGTAAACAATATACTGATAAAAATGGGGTTTGGTTCTTTGCCAATATGTCAAAAATTAATAGAGATTCTTGAAATCTGAAGAAAGATTCGAAAAGAAGAGGAAATTTCCCAAAACAAAGACCCAACTACTGGAACTGTAGGATCAATATTCATAGTTTTCTCAGATAGGTAAAAATATGGCCGAAAACGGGTAATTTGGTTTGGGCAAGTCACGCCCATTTAGGACACTTCAACAATTATTTTTCCATATTAAATATGAAAATTAAGGAAAGAAAAATTCAGAGAGTTACTAAATCGGTGAATGATTATCCAGTGATTATCCAGCGATAATAGCGATTTTTGAATTAGTTATGCAATAGTTAATTAACAATTTTTAGGTACTTGAACATGAAAATTGTAAGTTTGATAACTATTCACTATGGATCTGAAAAAATTTTTCATTCTTGGAGCTATTATTATAAGGCTACAGAGTAAATCCCCATTGAAAAATTTTCAGTTGTTTATTGACAATTTACGTAGGTATAGTTTTGCGAAATCAAAATTTATTTTTTTTTATAATTTTAATGATCCGTTTTTTATTATCGGAAGCTTCATGGAAATGGTTTTTTCAATATTCATCTCCTACTGTTTAAAAAATTGTTAAACAAATGCGTTGTTTATAAGAGAATCAAGAAAAGAAAGTTATGATTAATTAAAGTGCGTAAATTGTTAATAAAAAACTGAAAAATTAAATTTTTTTTAACAGGAATCTATTCTGCATTTTTTTGAAACTAGCTCCAAGAAAGGAAAAAAGTATCAGATCTATAGTTTAACAGTTATTACGCTTGTAATGTTCTTGTTCAAGCAGCAAAAGACTATTGCCTAACCAATTGAAAAATCGCGATAAAAATGTTTTGTCACTGGATTATTGTTCATTTACCTATCCAGTAAGAACCGGAAATTTTTCATTCCTTAATTTAATATTTAATACAGTTGAACAATGTTTATTGTTAAAGTGTCCCAAATGGGCGCTACTTTCGCAAGCCAGACTACCCGTTGTCGGCCGTATTTTTACTCTGAGAAAACTATAAATATTACTCCTACAGTTCCGGGAAATTTCCTCTTTTTGTAAAATCAATTAGTTTTTGAGATAATTTTTTCTTTCAATAAATTGATTATAACTTTTACAATTTTCAAGAAGGAATAATTTTTTCAAAAAATATCTTTATGCTCTTTCGAATCGAATGACACCTTGTTCATATTTTTCCGAGACTTATGAACAAAATTGAACAAAAAAAGCACTTGTTGACTGGACTATATTCTCATGATTAGTAAATCTTGCTCCAAGTCCAGAAATGGATTGAACGCTATCACAGAAAATTTTTATTTACTTCAAAATGTTATGGAGTAATTAAATTGTCAAAGCCAAAAGTTACTCATATTTTGATACCTACTCTACCTCAAAAAGTATTCGAAATATTAAATAATGATTGAAAATATTCTATGTAAACAGAAATTTAATCAGTCACTAGGAACAAAAAACGTGTGTGACATGGAAAATTTTATTTACCAAGGAAGAAGTCAATCAAAATTTCTTCGCACTTCTTTTCTTTCCAAATTTTATTCTACCTATACTATTAAACAAAAGTGCTCGTGTTTTAGATATAATACTACACCATTAAACAAAAGCTCGAGCAGTTTTGTTTAATAGTAAGTACAGTAAACAATTTATTTTTTGGATTGATTGGGCCGATACTTGGTGTAAATTGATAAACATATTAAAACAATGGTAATAAATAACAATTTACACATTTGTTATAAGAAATAACGCATGGCGCACGTTTCGGTGGAACTTCACCTTCTTCAGATGCCATTAGCATCTGAAGAAGGTGAAGTTCCACCGAAACGTGCGTCATGCGTTATTTCTTATAACAAATGTGTAAATTGTTATTTTTAAACATTGTTTTAATATAAACAATTTATAAAGAGAAGAAGTGCGAGGTGATTTAGGTTGACTTCTTCCATTCGAAATAAAAATTTTCTATTAGACCCATTTGAACTTTTTTAAACACGTTTTTTGCTCAAAGTGACCGATCAAATTGAATAGAATATGCTCAAAACTACTAGTTACTTCACCCAAAATTAGAAAAACGATTCAATTTCTTGATTACTTATAATGTTGAAATTATAAGTAGATATTGCACACACAATTGCACAATCGTCACGAAAACATATCTAGATGATTTTCATATAATCGCACACACATAATACCGAAAGAGGTGCTAGTGCATAATAAATTTCATGTATACTTAAATACGTAGATACGAAGAATTTTATTCAATTCTATTATAATTTTCGAAGGCTCATGGGGGGGGATTGATCCCCTTGATCCCCCCTATCTACGCCACTGTATATATATATATATAGTCATCAATCCAAATAAATGCATTTTTGGAGTTGATGAGATTAAATTTTTAGGATACACTATTTCTTCTGCTGGCATCCGTACTCCAGAAGAATGTGTTCGGGCAATTAAAGAACCCATTCCTGCTCCCGAATATACAACGCGATCTGGCAGAAGAGTTAGATTTAGAAAAACTTTGAATTTGTAACCAAATTCTCTGCCAGGGGGGTAGTGTGGCGGTTTCAAGTTCACAACCAATAGTGGAGAATCGATATTTTTGACATTCATTAATTTAATATTTTTTGAGTAGCTGTCAACAAGTCAGATATACATTGTAATATAGTTGTGTTAATAAATATAATATATTATAACGATTATATAAATGGGTAATATTTATCATTACCAACTATTACCTATATAAATATATATATATATATATATATATATATATATATATATATATATATATATATATATATATATTCTCTTTATAATTATTAGCAATATCAGGCTTGTTGAATCTTAAAAAACTCGATTTTATTAAAAAGTTGACGTGTCGCCACGACATTCGTGGCTTCGAAACCCGGGAACGTCATATATCTGATCGTGTTGCTTTGAGTTTTGTGCTTGATAACGTTCGTTGAACGATAGATTAAGTATAAGAGCATTAATGAGCACACAATTGATCAGTTCATTTTGCCATTGTCGTCTGCATCCTTGAGTGATATTTATGAAATGACGAATGTCATGTCATGATGTAAATATAAAATGTGGTCTTGTTATATATATATATATATATATATATATATATATATATATATATATATATATATATATATATATATATATATTTATATATATATATATATATATATATATATATATATATATATATATATATATATACATACATGTTATGGTTTGAATATTATTGTCATGAAATATCTAGAATGTCTCTCCTGAAAAATAATTGATATGAGTTGTCATAATAATATTGTACGTCAATATTAGTAAATTAAAACCTTCTTACAAAAATTGTACTTATTCTTAAAAACACTGTGAATATTCAATTACTTTAACTATACATATATATATATATATATATATATATATATTTATATATATATATATATATATATATATATATATATATATATATATATATATATATACATTACCAAATTTCTTGATACAATACTATTTTTCATTTTGTAGATACACGAACTTAAACAATAATATGATTTTAACTGAAATAGAATAAAATATTGATGATAGACGAATTTATAAATCGAATAATTAAAAACAATATGTATGTACCTATATTACGTAGATGAAGATTTCTATGGATGTCCTTACCATCTAATATTTGTCTGACTGCTGATTGTGCTGATATTGGACTGATTATCAAGTAATTAATATCTGAAGACTGCCACATCCTTATAATGAAACATAGTTGTGTGTTAAAAGTTCATGAATGCCAAAATTATTATATCCTCTAAAACAATTTGGGAAAGTCACAGCGGCGAAACGCTAATGTATATATATATATATATATATATATATATATATATATATATATATATATATATATATATATATATATATAATCTCTTGATAATTATTAGCAATAACAGGCTTGTTGAATCTTAAAAAACTCGATTTTATTAAAAAGTTGACGTTTCGCCACGACATTCGTGGCTTTATCAAAACTTTTTGATAAAGCCACGAATAGTAAGTAAGTAAGCTTTATTTAGCAATTTGCTAGTAATTACATTAAGTATATACACTTAATACTAAGATTCAATAAGTAAGTAATTGAATAATTTCTTAGAAAAAACATTGAGATTTGACACGCTCTTAATACTATCTGGTAATGCATTATAATTTCTAACTCCATCATAAAAAAGAGTCTTTTGTAACAAAGCTGATTTTACCATTTGAATGTGAAAATGCCGCCCCGATCTAACATCATGATCATGAAAATCCGACCGTCTTTCCAAATGAGCACTTAAATATTTTGGAAGGAGACCATGTTCGATCTTGTAAATTATCATTATATTGGCCTTCTTTATACACTGCTCAACATTTAGCCAATTCAACGTATACAACATATTCTCAATAGGAGTGTATCTATTACAGCCTAAGATAATCCTCATCACTTTGTTTTGAATGTCGTGGCGAAACGTCAACTTTTTGATAAAATCGAGTTTTTAAGATTCAACAAGCCTGTTATTGCTAATAATTATCAAGAGATTAGAAATAGTTCACAGGCAACAACAATTCGAATAAATATATATATATATATATATATATATATATATATATATATATATATATATATATATATATATATATATATATATATATATATATATATATATATATATATTAGTATATTGTATAATTAGTGGGAAAAGCATAATATTCCCAAACGACTGTGATAATTACCAGACGAGGAGCGTAGCGACGAGTCTGGTAACACTGGAGTTTGGGAATATGCTTTTCCCACGAATTATACATACTATTTTTTCTCCGATTGATTTACATTTAAAAAATTAATTAATTAAAAAATATTTCATCCAAGATGTAATCAAGTAAGTTTAAATAGGTTTCTCTATGTTCATATTGAAATATAGAAGTAGTAACCAAGGAAATTACTCTGTTATGACAAAAGTAAAACAATTTTAAAGATGGTTTTGTTTGATTCGTTGTTTTTTATAAGGAATTAAAAAAGAATTAGTAAACATGAACACTGATAGTGATTATTTGTTGTCTTGCACGGCTCCTGAACTAGTAGAAGCCGCGAACGTGGCTTCACTTAATTTACTTCCGGCGAAATCCAGAGAAAAGTATGAACTTGCGTACCAACGCTTCATGAATTTTTGTAGAAAAAACAACAGTGTATCCATTTCTGAGAATGTACTGATGGCGTATGTTGCTGAATTGGCTAAACCAATGAAATCTTCGACGTTGTGGGCACATTATTCCATGCTTCGATCAACTTTGTCTGTTAAAAATAATATTAATATTGACCAGTACCAAAAACTGAGAGCAGTTTTAAAACGTCAAGCTACAGGATACAAAAAATGTAAATATTAACAACAGTTATAAAAATTAAAACCATACTTTGTTTCATTTTAATGTAATAATCCATTTGTTACATTACCGCACGCTACAGCAGTGCGGTAAGAATATTACCGCACTGTTATTTTCTAATTGCTTAGCAACTGACCACTATTCTGGAATGTTGAGCTTTTCGCATAGAAAACAGGTCAAAAGAGTGTCACTTTTCCCACGATCGGAGAAAAATATATATATACATATAATACGAAAAGTCAGTAAAGAGTAATATCAGAACAAAAGAACTATTTCAATTAGTAAATAGGTTAATTTTCGATGCAATCTATCATTTTTGTTTGTAGGACTGAGACTGTTTTCAATTATAAACGCTTCAACTTCCCACGTCCAATGAATTCTATTAGAAGGTGAATTTCCTTAACAGGAAGTCGACATCGAGAATGGAGATAACTGCTTATAATAAAGTAGGTGAAGTTCATTCATTCAAATGACTTCTTCGATATTATTCAAGTGTAGCCAAATGAAATGAGTTCAAAATAAGATCACTATGTTCTCTATAAATAAACATCTGTTTATATGGGAAGATTTCAACAAAATATCTATTGATGAACAAAAAAAATAACATATATATATAAATATATATATATATATATATATATATATTATTTTTATTATTATTATTAGTATTTATTAAAAAAAAAAGGAATACCTACTGCAATACATGAGTAATACAGTAAGTACCTAAGTTACAAAAACATGAATCTATGTTACATGTTCATAAGCTGAATAAATAACTCAACGAAAAAATATCTGGAAAGAGATCAAAAGACCCCCCAAGTGATCGAGATTCCAGGTAACCACCTTGTTTGAGGATTGATAGTATAGTCCTTTCACATCAAATATCATCATGTCAGAAGGGCCAACAAGTCCTCAGCTGATCGTTCGAAGTAAGGGTTAGTTTACAAGTATAGGATAAAACTATCCATATTCGAAACTTTTCGCACAAACTGTCTGGAGAAACTATGTATCCAGGACTTTAATAATTTTTTATAACGATGATTATTGCTACTAAATTTTATGTGAACTGATCTGATGACTACAAAGAATAGTAGTTATTCCGAACCGCTGGAAGAGTTCGTCAGATGAAAATCTGAATGGTTTACTGTACTACTTATACTGTACTTATATAATTTGTAGTTTACTGTATAGAACTTTAAATTACCGTAGAACGGGGCTATTCTAGATTTTTTTTTCATTTTTAATATAGCAGAAATAATAATTAAAAATAATCTATTTTGGATTGATTGGGCCGATAATTGGTGTAAATTAATAAAAATATTAAAACAATGGTTGAAAATAACAATTTACACATTTATTATAAAAAATAACGCATGACGCACGTTTATTAGCATCTGAAGAAGGTGAAGTTCCACCGAAACGTGCGTCATGCGTTATTTTTTATAATAAATGTGTAAATTGTTATTTTTAACCATTGTTTTAATATAATCTATTTTGATATGCTTTTTGGATAGGTTTATATACAACCAAATATTATTCTATGATAAATAGGTCCCTATTCTTACAGGGGGCTCTCTAATATAGCCTCGTGGGTCGGGGATATTTTAGAATCGGTAAGAATAACGCATAAATTATAGTTAACTCGTATATGGGGCTAAATTGTAAAACATAAATTTTTAAATTAAGAATAATAAAAGGTATGTAGCATTGATAATTCAAAGAATGGGGTGATTTTCGAAGACCGGGGATATTTTGGAATGATTATAAAAACACCATCCAGAATAGCCCTGATCTTCAAAAAGGACCATAAAAAATTTTGGGGTAGCATAATGTTTATAACTTTTTTACACAATGATACTAACACCAACACCAATTTTTATATGAAACTTAACAGCTACAACTCCCACCCACGACGCACTAGCACTGAAAGATTGAGAGGCTCAAATATTGGTTGATTTTCTGCCTCACTTTCAATGTCTAACAAACCATTACCACGGTTACGTATACTGAAATCATCTAAAGTCTGAATAAGTAAGGTTATGTACTATACTATTACAGTGTAGTTTACGCGGGTTGTGTTGTACCTAAACAGTATTGCCAGATGTAGTTACTGGTTGTGAATTCTAAAAGATCCCTGCATTTCCAATTTAGCCCCGCTCTACGGTATTTAATATACTATATATATATATATATATATATATATATATATATATATATATATATATATATATATATATATATATATATATATATATATATAACTGTATTAGGTTATTGGGTGGAACGGCTCAAAGGGCTATAATTTTGTAAACTCTTCTTTATTACATCAACGTTTCGGTCCAACCATTGGGACCTTCTTCAGGACTACTAAAATTACAAAAAATCTACAATAAGTCACCATCCACTGACAATATGGGACTCCGACTTACATAAAATGAGATTATCGATATTAGACCACATTCCCCTTGAAATCTCACTACCATAAGTGGTAATCGCTTTCAAAACACAAATAATAAATCTAAATCAGTCAAAAAACATCTTGAAAAAACTACAATCTCTAAATTGATAAATAATTACATCTAAATACATTAAGAAAACACAACTGAAGAAAATTATAAGAAACGGATCCGTCAAACAGCTGATTCAATAATCCTTAAATGAATCTTAGGTTAACAGTCATAGAGTAAATTACAATGACAACCGACAGAGTGAGCACAGAATTACAGAACAATCCAATAAAACTAAACCAAAACTACACTGTCACACCCAGCCATAACCATTACACTACTTTATTTTTCTTCAGATCCTCTGGTCTTTCTCTGGTCTCAAAATCTCCCCCTCCTCTCTCGCAATTCGAACAGAAAAGAGTAAATATTACTCAAATTGGCCACATCACTCCTCTGGTTCATAACATTGTCATGGGATCTGATGTTAAACATTTCTAGGAAGCATCTCTTCCTGTAATTACGTTCCACTTCCAAAATCTTTGCCTCCATGAATTTCATCACATGACCCGTGTCTCTACAATGTAAGGCTAGAGCACACTTCTTTGTCAAGATATTTATGTCGCTTTTATGTTGACTAATACGTTTCTTCAGTTGTTGTGACGTTTGACCTATGTAATTCAGATCACAACCTGAACATGGGATAGAATACACAACATCACTTATCATGCCAGTTTCCAACGGAGATTTAACGTTAGAAAATAATTTTTTCACTGAGAAGTTGTTCTTTGGTATTATTTGAATGTTGTCACACTTAAGTACTTGTATGAGCTTCGAAACAGATTGTCCTATGTCACACACGGAAACTCTGGTTCTGGTTACTGATTGACTGATACTAGTTGCCAACGAGTTGTTATTGTACTGAGGAGGCAAAGACTCCAATGACGTTTGAGAAGCCTCCCCAGAAAACTCATTCCTAATGCTCGGTACATCTCTGAAATTATAAATTATCCTACTTAATAATCCTCTCGGATATCCATTTTGTCTCATTAAGGAACACAAATTAGATAAATTCTTTCTAAGGAATGAGGGATGTGATATTTTTGTGACCCTGAGCTTCATTGCTCTTATCACATTAATTTTTTGTTTTAATGGGTGGTTTGATCTGTAGTGTAGGTACCTGCCTGAGCTGCTAGGTTTACGATACCAATCTAGTTTGACCACATTGTCAGTACCCCTTATTACTTTTGTATCTAAAAAAGGCACCCCATTTTCCGACTCCTCCTCTATTGTGAATTGGATGTTACCATTGAATTTATTCAGGACTTCCAATACTACATCACTACTACCAATTTTAATGGCGAAAATTATGTCGTCGACATACTTCTTTATGAAAGGAATCTTGAAATTAATGTTCTTCAATGCCTCATCTAACACGTGGTCCATTACCAATCTCGCAACTATGGGACTTAAATTGGAACCCATAGGAGACCCGAAAATCTGATGATAGTAATTCCCATTAAACACGAAATAGCTAGAGTTGAACAAAAAACGAAGAACTCTCACAAAAAGGTCCTGTGGCATGCTAGTGAATCTCGATATATATATATATATATATATATATATATATATATATATATATATATATATATATATATATATATATATATATATATATAAATTAGTTCATTAGGATATATATTTTATTATTACATCGACAAAACACATGAAAATTGAAAATGATAATAAGTTAATGGCAATCTTCCTTCAGATTCAAATTTTGAAATCTGTTATGAAATTTTATTCGGAAGATTTTGACATGTTGACATTCTAAATAAAATACATAGGTTACTATGGTGTATTCTCCAATGACATTTCACATCAGGATTTTGGCATCCAGAAACTTTAATGATCACTTTTTTGCTCAATTCGAAATGAAATAGAATATAACGAATGAGTCATGGACGATATGTCTGGAAAAAAACATGTACAAAAAACGCATAAATCCCCCACAGAAACACTTCTACAAAAGGTGGTACAAAAATATGGAACAAAGAAAACTCCTGAAGAAATAGCTTTCATAAATGAGATTGAAAAGAAAATTGACAAAAATGGAATTCTCCTGTTTATTTTAACAGTTTGGGTAGGCATAGTGAGTTATTCCAAGGTGTTTATGATACAATGTGAACATTCAAAGATCTCCAGGTGTATGGTACCGGATTTAGAAGGTCATTTTTCTTATGAGCAGATCTTGAATTTGAGTGTTCGTTTTCAGGATGAATATCGACATAATTGTTACTACGACAAAAGAAATTATACGAATTACATAAAGATGTATGGCTATAACTACAGTGCTATTATGGATGCCATATCAAAATCCCATAATGCTTATTCTCAAAGATGTTCTAGAACCTATGTGACGAAATTTTTAAACGATTATGACAATTTAAGCGAAGTTCGGAATTTTCAAGATGAAATTAACATATACTGCGAATCTCATAAAGTGAAACGAATGATAGCAACATCACTTAAATATGGACAATTTATATTGAGTATCCCTCTAGGCATTCTGGGAGATTTTCATGGAAGAAAAACTGCTTTCCTTTTTTGTGGAGGAGTTTTCACTTCAGGAGTTATTTGCACATTGAGTTATCATTTTTTTTTCGAAATACTGGGAAGGTTTTTGATTGGGAGCAGTATGATTTTGTTTTATACAGTTTTTGTTATTTTCGTCGAAAACACAAGTGTGAATGGAAGAAGAATGGCCATTCTTTTACATGAAGGGTTTGCAATAGGACGATTTGTAGAATATATACTATACAGAACATTAGGAAAATGGAAAATTGCAGTCATCATTAATGTAGTAATGTGTCCCTTGATGTTGGTCTCGTATATATGTTTTAAAGAGTCAGCCAGATGGATCTATTTCAGAGGCAATCAGAAAAAAGCTTACAGCATAATAGGAATAGAAAAACCAGAAGCACCTACTGTGCTGAATCAGAAGAAAATGAAATCACATTTGAAAATGATCTTGAAGCCAATGTTCCGTAGAAGATTGATAATACAGATGATAACAATTGGGTGTACATCTTCGATTGTGTTTTTAATAAGAACTAAGTTTTCCAGTCATATTACAAACTATAAATTGAAGCAGTTACTTGATTCTGGAGCTCTCAAGGGATCGTGTACTTTTCTGACCTTTATGTTGATATGTTTTATTGGTAGCAGAAGATCTATCATGCTCTATGTCACTATCGCCAGTTTTGTACATTCAATATTATTACTAAACACTCGCATGGATCACATGCTCATTCAAATTTTGTTGACAGTTACGGTTACCTTAGCGGAAAATGCTACTTTTCTAGCTTTCTGTAGAATATCAGAGTTTTACTCAAATGATATTCGACTTACGTGTTACGGTATTTGCTGTGGAGTTCATAGCTTCGGTGAAATTTTTTATTATTACATTCCTATGAAACGTATATATTATACTCCACTGTTTTTTTCAAGTTCATTATCTTTGATAATTTTGTTTTTCCAAGTTGACTCTCCTGCGGCTTCAGTTCTTCCGGATTATCCAAGGGAAGCATTGAAAGAAACCGATTTGAAATCAATACTGAGAGCAATAGATTATGAAAAAAGAAAAACCTAAGCGTGAATAAATAATAAAAAAATATAAAGTTGCATCAATTCTATGATAATATCTTCCAAAAATTTCGTTTTATATTTCAATCGCATGAAAATGACATGAAGCAAAGGATCATAATTTTTTCAGTATTTTCAAATGTTTTGAAGTATTACTATTAACATGTATATACTATCTGTTAACATGTAATATTGATAAGTAATAAAGTGAATATAAATTTGAATAAACACACCTCATAAGTTTTACCATGAAATATTCAACATGTTTTTGGATAGTCAGCACTACTTTCAGAAATACTGCAATACCTACTAAAATGAAAACAAAAGGATTTTGGTTCAATGCATGAGATAAGGTGGAAGTTTACCTGCTCATTTAAATAGCAGCACATCTAACGATATAGTTCTGTAAGTTTATATATACAGGGTGGCGCATCCTATACGCGTCGGTCTCTGTAGGGAAAACAACTTGAAATTTGAATTTTTTTTCTTAATAGGGATATACAGGGCCATTAACACTACAAATTAAAAATAATTTGGATTATACAGGGTGGCCCAAAAATAGCAATTTATATCAAAGTTATGTTTTTTTAAAGGGAACACCCTATATTTGATGGTGTCTTTTGATTCCCCGGAAAAAATAAAGTGAAGTTTCAGTAATGTTTCCTATACCTATCTCTTTTCGTTGTTGAAATATTTAAAGGAATCTCAATTTATGAGCTTGAGCAACATAACCTAGTATGTCGCGGTTATTTGAAACACATCAACAGTCACCTGCGATATACGTAGCCAAGATATCAGACTATCGAATAAAATGCAAATTTTTGCATTACATCGTATAGTGTGTTCATTTAGTCTAATTGAATTCTACTTACATATGGAGTTGAATGATATTCTTATTTTAAATGGCACACCCTGTATTTAATAACTTTAACTGATAGACATTTAAATTATCTTTCGTTTCATATAAGAGTTCCCTATACCTAAATTGGATGGATCATTAGTAAAAAGCTGTTTTTTATTTTTAACATACGGATTTCATCATATTCTTTTCTAATCATAGTAACCATAGAGCAAATATCACTCAAAATATGGTATTGAACAAAATAAACATTCTTATCACTTTACAATGTTAAACAGTTTCAATGTAAACCAAAACTATAAATTTGTTAATAAAAAATAAACATTTAATGACAAAAAAAATTTGAATTATTGAAAACTACACACAAATGGAAAAGAGTAAGAAACAAATTGAAAACAAAAAATGAATCATAAAAAATGTTCAAATTGACGCCCATCTTGTTCTAAACACAACTGAACTCGTTTTTCAAAGGATCGTTTCACTTTGAGAAGAATTTCGCCAGTTACTGTCTGAAAAGCAGCTCTTATTCTAGCTTTCATATTTTCCAGAGTAGTTGGTGGGGTGTTATAAACTATACTTTGCATGTGTCCCCATAAAAAAAAATCCAACGACGTCAAGTCTGGAGATCTTGGAGGCAATTATGTGGAGCACACCTCTTTCGATCCATTATTAAGAAAACGCCGGTTTAAGTATCGCCGTACTCGAAGTTTAAAATGTGCGGGGGGCTCCATCCAACTGCATCCACATTTTATGCCTAGTATTTAGAGGTAACATTATCAAGGAGCCCAGATAATTTTCTCCGCAAAAATCTTTAGAAATTTTTCTGCCATTGAGATGACCGGTAAAAAAAATAAGGACCAATAATATGTAAACCTATTATTCCTCCCTACACATTCAAGGACCACCTATTCTGATGATCGAGAGTACGATATACGTGAGGATTTTCATCACTAAGTTATGGCGATTAACGAGTATATTATTATGAAACGTGCACTCGTCCGAAAAACAGAACATTATCAAAAAAATCCGCATCTGTTTCTACTTTATCCATAACCCATAAACAAAAATCGATTCTTTGTTGAAAGTCCCTTTGATACAGTTCTTGGTGCAGCTGTATCTTATAAGGATGAAATTTATGTTTTTTTATTATTCGTCCAATACTTCTCCTACTTATTCCAGTTTCTCTACTAATAGCCCGATGGCTTGTGTGTGGGTTCTCTATCAGTGAGCCAATAACCGAAAATTCATTATCATGATCTCCTACAATAGGTTGAGGCTGAATAATTTTTTCATAATCTACGTTTCCGCTACCTCTAAACTGTTTTTGTAATCTTTCAAAAGCACGTCTGTCAGGTTTCTCTCGATCTGAGTATTTTTGGCCGTAAACTCTAGAAGCCAATAAACAGTTTTCATGACACTCACCAAGAACAAGCGCCATATCAATTCTTTCTGCTTTAGAATAAGTTTTCATGTTTCAAATTCGATTTTCCATACGCTCGATATATGACTTACTAAATAGAAATATCGAACTCGCATTCGACATTCAAATTCAATGGTCACTTTGACGGGAAAGAGTATTTACAAAAGTTAGTTATGTTAAACATAAAAACAGATATTTACTAAAAACCATTGAATTTAGGTATAGGGAGATCTTATATGGAATGAAAGATAATTTAAATGTCTATCGGCTAAACTTATTAAATACAGGGTGTGCCATTTAAAATAAGAATATTATTCAACTCCATATGTAAGTAAAATTCAATCAGACTAAATGAACAGCCTGTACGATATAATGCAAAAATTTGCATTTTATTCGATAGTCTGATATCTTGGCTACGCATATCGCAGGTGACTGTTGATGTGTTTTAAATAACTGCGACATACTAGGTTATGTTGCTCAAGCTCATAAATTAAGATTCCTTTAAATATTTCAAAAACGAAAAGAGATAGGTATAGGAAACATTACTGAAACTTCACTTTATTTTTTCCGGGGAATCAAAAGACACCATCAAATATAGGGTGTTTCCTTTAAAAAAACATAACTTTGATATAAATTGCTATTTTTGGGCCACCCTGTATAATCCAAATTATTTTTAATTTGTAGTGTTAATGGCCCTATATATCCCTATTAAGAAAAAAAATTCAAATTTCAAGCAGTTTTCCCTACAGAGACCGACGCGTATAGGATGCGCCACCCTGTATAAATATATATATATATATAATATATATATAATATATATATATATATATATATATATATATATATATATATATATATATCAGGGGCGGCTAGTCAAAGGAGGCTAAGCCTCCTCAATAATATTCCGTGTATCACTAATATATTATATTGAATAGTCAGCATTCAGCATATTCATATTAATCAAAATCATATTATTTTATGCAGCTACCTTCCTTTCAACCTACATTATATAATATAATTTATTAATTAAGATAGAAGGTATTTACATTTACTGCATTTCATTCATTCCAAGGTTTGTGGCAACGCTGCGGAGGCATGGAAAGGTATATTCTCAACGTTCATTATGCCTGCCACAGAAAAGCAAACAACGGTGCAAATACTCCGAATGAATACTTCATTGCAATAGAAAAGCAAAACACATGTAAATGGCAACACCGATAGAGCCCAGTCTCATACAATGTCGACCAATCACAACTATAGAATTTCGCATGACATCGAGTGAATTCGTTGGAAAGCATTAATTGAATCGTAGTGTGATCGTAGTATCTAATGGCCGACAACAGCTTGTTTACTTATATTGCTCGCGTATTGTTTTAAAATAAGTTTGGTTACTGAAGTTAATTTCGAAAATTTCAATGGTGACTTAGTGGAATATTTGTTATCCCATAACTTTAGTGCACTAAGTTATGAGGATAAAGTTTTGATAAAAACATTGCGACCTACCCCTGAATTGAACAATTTGGTGCAGCGTAACAGACAACAAAACCGCGGTTTTAATACAAGGAATTATGAGAGACATCCTTGCCTAACCGGATCACAGGTAAAAAATAAATTATTTTGTTGGCAGTGTTTACTTTTTACTAGTGAAAATGTCTCTGTTTGGGGCCGCTTAGGATTTGAGGATTTAATTCTATACCTAGTTGAAAGTGAGGAATTTTTCACCGATAAAGTAACTTAAACTTGAATACAGCACGCGGATTAATATCTTACTTACAAGATAAGGAATTTATATTTTTTAAACATCTTTAAATTAATTTTTGAACAAACAGAAATAGTTTTTCAAATCTTACAGCGCAAGTTTTCAGATGTAATTTACTCACGAAATCGGCTCAAGTTTCTCTTGGAAAAAATTTCAGAATTTCGTGCAGAAGTTTACTTTAAAAATCTATTTTCTGTATTTCAAACTACTGATGATACGACTCAATTTAGCCCAAAACGAAAGAAATTCAGTTACGCAAATATGGAGCTTCACTATAAGCAAATATTTTATGAAATTTTGGATACCTACTATTAGGGGTCAAATAGAAATAAGGTTCTCTGATTTGAAAGGACTGCATTTCTTCGACTTACTCAATGAAAATTTGTTAACCGGATTTTCGGCTAATTTTCCATTGGAAAATTTATGTCAAAAATACACTTATTTTGATAAGGTGGCCATAAAAAGTGAACTGTTTGTTGTTTATAATGACAATGAAATTTTGGGGCAAAATGAAAATCATGTGAGGACTATTAAATACCTTTTTGATAATGATTTGAATCAAGATTTACCTCAAGTTTATAAACTCTTATGTCTAATTGTTTCTATCCCGGTGACATCGGCTTCCGTAGAGCGCTCGTTTTCCACTTTTAAGAGAATTAAAACTTATTTACGAAATTCAATGAGCCAGGATCGTTTGAAAAATATTAGTTTATTGTTCTATTCCTATTGAAAAGGAATTGGTAAAACTTTTGGCGAAAGACAAAAAATTTTATGAGGATATTATAGATCATTTTGCTAACGTTAAAGATCGCAGAATCCCGCTAATCTTCAAAAATATATAATAACTTTTTATTTGCTCTCACCAGCTGTTAACAAATTCGTTAAGTAGGTAGGTAGGTACCTATTTTGTGAAAGAAAAAAAAATTCGATGAATAGATGAATTGATTAATTGGCTGAGAAGAGTTTTTGTGAATATTGTAAATAGGAGTTGTAGGTCTCAAGGTAGACACTCGAAAGTGAAAACTAATTAATAGCTTAGGGTGCTTGTTTTACTTTGATTTTCTTCAAATTATAAGGCGGATGACCTTGAAATCCTAAAAGATTTCGGCTGTGGTGTATTTTTTAACACCTCTTGTAGCCTCCTCAAACCAAAACCTCACGAGCCGCCACTGATATATATATATATATATATATATATATATATATATATATATATATATATATATATATATATATATATATATATATATATATATATATATATATATATATATATATATATATACTAGCTGACCCGGCAAACGTTGTTCTGTCATATAATTATTTTTATCTATTCATCTATCTGCCGATATATATCTATCTATCTAGATAGTTATCTATCTATCTTACTATCTATCTATCAATTTATCTGACCGGGCAAACGTTCTGCCATATAAATTATTTTTATCTATCTATCTTTATATCTATTCATCTATCTGTCGATGAATATCTATCTATCTATCTTTATATCTATTCATCTATTTGTCGATGAATATCTACCTATCTATCTATCTATCTATCTAGTTATCTATCTATCTATATCTATCTATCTATCTATCAATCTATCTGACCCGGCAAACGTTGTTCAAATTATTAAAATGGCTATTGCAAAATATGGGTTGTTGATAAAAGGGTGAAAATCTGGAGTTGTATGTATTTTTTAAAGCAACTTCATACAAAAATTTAAATAAAAAATTTTGTTCAAAAAATTCATGAAAATGTTTATCATAAGAAGTATGAAAAATATATTACGACCTATTCTCAAACCGACTATTGTTATTTTCGATTGCCATCTTGCAGCCCTATTGCGGATCTGTGGATAAAATAAAAAATATGGAAATCGCGATGCAAAAATAGGGGTTGATCGTAAACAATTGAGAGTAATATGAATTTTTCTATTCTAAGTCACGACAAAATAAAAATGACAATCTTGCCAAAAAAATTGATGTTTATAATTAACAAATAAAAAATAGGGGTTGATCGTAAAGAGGTGCAAATTTAGAATTGTATGTATTTTTGAATGTTGTATCATAAAAAAAATAGAACAAAAAATTTTGTCTGAAAAATAATTATAAAAAATTAAGGGGTGGACCTCCCTTAACATTTAGGGGGATGAAAAATAAATTTTGTCGGATTCTCAGACCTAGCCGATATGCACACAAAATTTCATGAGAATCAGTCGAGTCATTCCGAAGGAGTTTAACAAATAAAAATAGGGGTTGATCGTAGAGGGGTGAAAATTTAGGGTTGTATGTATTTTTGAATGTTGTATCATAAAAGAAATAGAACAAAAAATTTTGTCTGAAAAATAAAAACAAAAAAACAAATAAAAGGGGTGGACCACCCTTAATATTTAGGGGGATAAATAATAGCGGTTGGCCGATTCTCAGACCTACCCGATATGCACACAAAATTTCATGAGAATCGGTCAAGCCGTTTCGGAGGAGTATGGTAACTAACATTGTGACACGAGAATTTTATATATTAGATAATTTTATATATTAGACAAAATCAAATTGAGTTGAACTGAAATAATAATGAATCATGACTTTAATTAGCCTAACTTTATCTTCAAATAAATTTTTTGCTGAAAATGCAGAAATGAAGCCTTATAAAACATTACATAATGCATGAAAATGCAAGAACACTTCCTTATAAAACATTACATAAATGAATCGCTATATGCAGAAACAACACATGTCCAAAAAATCAGTTTTAGAGGAAATGAAAAAAACACTCCTAAGTCTACTCCAGGCAACATATTTCATATTAAAAATGCTAAAACGACGGTTTAAAGTTATTCTAAGGAAATGACAATCTAACTTAAATTAAAAAACATAACATTGATTTCCTAGAATTTGTCAAAAAAATGGACATGTGTCGTTTCTGCGTAGCATGTATTTTAAATAAGAAACGTTCTATTTCAAAAGGAAAATATATTGTAGAAGGTTAACAAATCACTTATAATGTTTATATTCTCTAATTGGTGGTAGTAGGCCATAGAAGTATTTCTTTATAAAAGTCTTGAAAATCTTCCTCCACAAACGTAGAGCATTTTCATATGTGATTTATTTTGATTGATTTTATTTCAACTTTTCCTAAAGGATATGCTGGAGCAGATGGAAAAATCGTTAAAATTTTACCTAGTTGCCGGAGTTTGAAAGTATGCTTAGTAGCTCCATCGATAAATTCCAAGACAGCAATACATCCCTTATTTTCGCTATCGTAGATGAACTGCGAGTAGGCACTGATGGCAAAATTAACTTTCAGATTCCGTGGTACGCTTTTTGAAATAGTTTCCTCAGATAAACAGTTTTTTTTTATAAAACTTTGGCCACCAATCTTTAAAGTTAACTACATCGCTTGTAGTAACTTCTTTCACTGAAAACTTGTTGGTGGTGCTGCTAGTTACAATAAGCTCTGTAAGTTGATGAACTGTGAAAATTCTATCCGTTTTTCTCAATTTTCGCTTTATCATCGCAAAGTCTCTATCGCAGGGAAGGAATGAATGCCCTCTGACTGGAAAATAGTGAATAATTTTCGAAAATTGGTCGGTTAATGCAAGGAGCATGCGTATTAAGGTATGATTTTTATTTTGCCCCCAGCAGTTATCGCTAAAGAGGTGTAGTTCAGTGATGTCCTTAGAAAACTCTTTTAGATAATCTAAAAGAAATGAGCAAATTTCATTACCTGTTTTCTTTGCCTCCCCTTCGTGATATATATACATTCTTGCAGTATTTTGCTTAATGTTATGAATGCAAAATACTGAAACAGTTAGTTGTTTATAATAAAACACATCACCAACCGGTGTTTTTGGCAACTGAATATTCTGCATGAAGTCAAAAGCTAGTGCCAACACATTACCTCTCCTCGTGGATTGATTATTCTCATCTTTTAATTTGGTGTAAAACTTTTTACTTCTGCGTTTGTGGACCATGAGCTCCGCCACTGCTGTTCGTTTGGCAATTTCATTCAAATTTTGGTCTTTAAATTTATTACTCAAAGTTTCACAAGTTGCACACACATCTACTTGAGGGCGGCCAAACCGCAAAGAAAAGTTTTCACGAAAGTATCGGGTAAAATAAGGATGGCTTAGTTTAACACATGGATACTTTTCCTTAAATAAGTCATACATTATATTAAGGTTTAATTCATTGCTTAGGTATTTTAATTCTCGATTTGCATAGTGGCTTATTCTAATCGGAAATGAGTCAATATGTTGTCGTACAGAAATCTGAACATGTTCACTAAATTTATTCACGCTTGAATTTTGTCCGCGTAAATCTCTTGGAAATTTTCCAAGTACAGCCAGGTCCCTTATTCTTCTAATTCTGTTTAGAGAAACTGCATATATAGAGGAAAAAGCAGTCAAACATATCTCAATTTTAGTAGATCCTTTGAACGCGAAATATTTGAAAACATGTGACTTCGATTTATTTCCTACTTGAACCCTACATCGACGCCTTTGAACGTTGTTAACGTTTATTAATCCTTGTAAAAACAAATCTTGGTTATCTTTATTATCCAGCGAATAAAAACGTCTAAAATTTTCTTGCCTCTCTTCGTAGGACAACTTTTCGTAGCATTTTGCCCTGCAACTAAGAGAAAGTACATTCGCAACTATGCAATAAACTAACACCCTATATGTTTCAAACCTACTTTGAAATATCAGAAAAAGAAACTACCTATAACAACTTGAAACTGTAATATGTAATATTAAACAACAGAATATTACCTGCACATAGGGCTCATGGTTTTACCAGGAATATAAACTCCATTGGAATTTTTATAAGGCTCGCCTTTTACACGTGATTTTTTCACAACATTGCGTTCGTAATCCTGAGGAGTTGCCTTTCTTTTTCCCCGTGAACTAGTATCTTCACTATTTTCCATTTCACACTATTAATAACTTATATAACGAATTAACTGCAATCACTTAAACACGACCACATACATCGAATAATAACAATCTTTTAAAATTGAACAAACGTCTAACTGTCAAAAGCAAAAACTCGCCTGCTCTACTAAGCCTTCTAAGCAAAAACCTCACATGTCCGGGACATATGCTGTTTCTGCGTAGTACTTCTGAAATATATTCGTGTTAATTACGAACTAGGCGTTAGGACGTGTGTGGTTTAGTCATAGTATGAAGAATTTACCGTTGTAGATATTATTTCCGCCATAAACTCATTTTGGTAAAAAATGGACATGTGTTGTTTATATGCATAGCGATTCAAATGTATAATTTCATGATTTGACCCTTATAAAACTATAAATTGAAAAAAATGCTCGAGCAGCGGAGCCCCATCACGAAAGTCGTATTATCGCAAACTGCATCGCGTCGAGATGAATTCAAACGAGATGAATTTCGGTTTGAAAAAGTATGCTTTTTAGGATACGTACCGAAATAAAAATTAGAAACAAATTCATTTTATTGGGATCTGACATGTCAGCTGGCGAACTCTGGCGGCCAGATGGATGAAGTTTTTCTTTCCATCGTCAACATGCAATTGCTTGTCAAGTTTTTGATTTCTTACAACTAAGGCCGCAATACCGTATGTGAACCGAGGATTGTGGGTTCGAGTCCCACCTCGCTCTTGGGTGTTGTGTATGTCCGGAATTTAGTGGTTATTTATGATTAAAAATTGTTGGGTAATGTACATAGTTTACAAGCCCATTGACCGTTCGGAAGCGGCGTTAAACTGTAGGTCCCTCGAGTTAAAAAAAAAGGTCGCAAAAGGTGAATAATGGAAAGTGTTAATTTTGCAAAACGTAGAATCAGCAAGTCTAGAGAGTGTTGTGGCATGAAAAATTCTAATTCTATAATAATGAAGGACACCCTACTGCGTAGCACTAGAAATGATAAAACCCCTCGGCGCATGTGCATGTCGTCAATATTTTTTGAATGTACCTATTATATAAATTAAATAACAATGAAAGTCGATATTACGAATGAAATGAAGGAAAATTGCAATAAATGTATTAATAAGTCGATATTACGAATAAAATCCGTGAAAATTTAGCAAAAAAATTCATTGTTTGACTGTCGAATTTGAATATCCTATCCCGGCTCTTTTTGCTGCAAATTATGAATCAAATTGATAAGATATCTCTATGGATGGGAAGCAGACACAGACGCAGAATCAAGCTTAAGCTATCAACGTCGCTTGGTTACCGTGGCACACAGAGCACTTCGACGCATGTTTTGTAGGACTTCGTACATATCGACCTTGGCGCATGCGCATGTCGTAATGCCTATCTAAAAAACGCTATAATTTTGTATTCTTCGTTGGTGAAAATTGGGAATTCAAATTCCCTAATGAAATCATATGTGTTTTATCGATATCCGTTGGAATTTTTAAAATCGGGCCAGTTACCAACTTTTTGTCGTGAGACTATAACCCCTTTAGCTTCGCCTCGGGGTAATAAACAAATGCAAATGCTTTCATCGGTTTCCGAAGTCAAACAAATATTTTATATTGAGAGAAAATCATTTTGGAAAGAGGATTGATTTATTGAAGGTATGGAAAATCAATCTGAAAAAGAATCACACAACTCGAAGAATGACGGTGTGTTCTTTGCATTTTACAAAAGAATTGATTGAAACTAAGATTAGTTTCCATTATTAATGAAAATTCCAGATGCTGCAGCCAAAACATTTAAAATTGTTGGATCTGTGTTGCCTGAACATTTATTGGTATTATTAAAAGAAATTTTTACAGTGATATGTGGTACGATAAATATGTCTTCTCCAATCTTAGAAAATGACAAATTCATGGAAGATTAAATGAAATGATGGAGTAACAAATTTATGTTTATGATGGCTATTAGATTGAAGTTAGTTATAATAAGAATACACACGGAATGAAAAAGTTTTTCCTTGTATATTCATTATTGATACATCTTGAGTTACATTACGATTGATGGTGTTTTATTATGAAAACCACATTTGATTATATGAAACATTATAATTTCTCATTGAATCCATGTACACTATCAAATAAATATTTTTCGTGAAATTTTAAATATACTTTGTCCAAAGGTCTTTCAGAAATAATTAAATGTCGAATAATAAAAAAAACTTCACAGTTGGGTGAAGAATCGTTAATAAAAAGTTTCGAAATATGTTTATTGATAATTGCCCATCATATCTGGCCGATTATAAACTTCCTACATAAAAAAACTCGAATTAATAGTTTCATGTCGCTTGAACAAATACAGTTGATTTAGACTAAGTATTTTACAAACAAAATTAAATTGAATCAAAATAGATAAACAAGAAGCAGTAAAGTTGACGATACCAAACCTCGAGTTCTCTTAATTTTTCCTACATTTTATTATGAATTTGGATCTTTCCAGCCTATCATATTGTCTGTATTTTCGCTGGAGTGAATTTTCACCTACATAATGCTTCACACTTTCAATCGAAACTAACATTGTTATAGGAAAAACTCAAAAAACTTTTCAATCTCTCATATAACTCGTATTGAAAGTTGGTTTTGAGACCGCCTCCATGTCAGATCCCAATAGAAAAAACAATTCGCGAAAAGGATCGCATACCGAAGAACGATCCTTTACTTGCAAATCTTCATGAAAATTCGCGAAGTGTATCGAGATGTAGGCCGAGATACGACTCGAACGAAATAGTCTCCGCAGAATGCAGCACCGTTGAGGAAAAGAGTTGAAAAATCAAATCATGAAAAACATACTAGTCGACCATGGTCAATTTCATACATTACATAAAGTGAACAAGGAAAATTCTTTAATAATTTAAAAAATTATCAAACAACTTTCCAAGAAAGCTGGTTATACGTATTCAACAACGCAAAATCTGCATTCACAATCGAACGGTGAATTATAGAAATTGTCAAGTCACCCCGACTGAAAATCTGCATACAGCTGTTTCGATCTTATTAGATCTCATCAGTGCAGCTCTGGATTGTTATCCAGCCAGTGTTACTGACCACGATTTGTATTGCGGAACAATTAGAAATTTGTTAATTCACTCCGAGTCAAATAAGCTGCACTGATGAGATCTAATCAGATCGAAACAGCTGTATGCAGATTTTGAGTCGGGGTGACTTGACAATTTCTATAATTCACCGTTCGATTGTGAATGCAGATTTTGCGTTGCTGAATACGTATAACCAGCTTCCTTGGAAAGTTGTTTGATAATTTTTTAAATTATTAAAGAATTTTCCTTGTTCACTTTATGTAAAGAGTTGAAACTCACAAAGGATCGAATATGAGCATGTACTCAACGTACCAAATTTCAACCATAAATATCTACATAAACATGGCAGCGGTTGAAAAAATATACCCAAGTTTCGACAGTTTTGTTCTGATACGAAAACAACCTCAGATACCAAATTTCTGTTTATTTGGTTCGATGGGAGCCGCTGGAGATGCCCATATGTACCGGGGAAAAAAAACTTATCGAGTTCATTAGTATAAATTTACTTTATTAAGTTTTATTTGCAAAAAAAAATTTTATCATGAAGAAATCTTTAAATTTGTGATAAATATCCTTTCTCATGATGCGTGAATATTTTTACATTCTTTTATTATGTAAGAATATCTATTGGCAAAAAAATTCAATATAGAGATCAGTTTAAAAATGAAAAAATTATTTTTGTTTTTGAATATGAGAATTATATCAATGTTCATTTAATCTAATAAAAATATCTGGAATTAAAATCAGTGATCCAAACATTTGCAGCTAGATGAATAGGTACGTAGTCGAAGTGAGAGGTGAATACTTTCGAACAATGATTTGGTTCTCATCAAAAGATTATTCAAAGATTTTTATATCAACCTACTTTGTTTGTTCTCATAAAATTTATACGATAATTATGAACATATTTCCTGCAAATTTCATATTTTATTACTTTTGTTTAAAAATATATAATAACAGCTATTATTGTATGCTCACAATAACATTTATGGACAAACAAAAATGTATGCAATTGTGAAAAAAATTTGTGAATTGTTGATTTTTTTATTATAAAAAATTCTTGTCTTTTTGTTCCTCTAATCGATTAAGTTAGTTGAATGATTGAATTAAGAAATTAAGTTGAGATTAATTAACCATGGAATATATCAGAAAAATATTATTCTTTATTACTATGCTCAAAAATATTCACTATTGCATAATAAATTGTAGATATTAGTACAACACATATTTTTTGGTATATTTTTGAGTAATGATTGTAGAACTCAAACAAAATCTAGATTCCATAGGTACTTAATACTTATGCCATTCGTTGAGTTAACAACGATTCAATTGAAAAATGTCTTTTTTATATACATAGCCCCATACATATTATTCATACTGGCATATGAATCGCATAACTTGGTGATGATTATCTCCCACGCCTTTCTGCCCTTTACTTTCAGTCCCGAATTCTACTTATGCCTCAGGATACCCCTTTTTTCTATCTTTTCGCATTCCGTATTCCTGCCAGGTCTATATTTGCCACTTTCCTTGTCATACATAAATCGAGCATCATTTTTACTAGGCCTGATATCCTAGTCTTGTCGATCATATGATCTTGCTCATTTCCTGTTCTCCCAATAATTTCTTTGTTCTTGGTTCGTTCTTTTTAACCAGACTCCTTCCTCTTTTTTACCCATTAATTCAGTCGTATTAGTATTTTTCTTTTCCATACATGTCTGTTATTTTGCATCGTATCTTTAAACCGAGGATCATCAGTTAGAGTCTCTCCTAGGTTTTGGGCATTGCATGTGTCTCATTAGATTTTGTATACTTGAAGATATTGTATGTATGTTGAGGAATGGCGTAGATTCAAGCCCGCTCCCGTATATTGCCGTCGGACCAATTACTGTTTTGTATAGATGCAGCTTGGTTTTTTTAGATACATTGTTTGATTTCATTATTTGGATTTGGATTCCTGCTGTTTACTCTTTCATTAACCTTGCTTCTATGTTCTCCTTCTAATCGCGATCATTCCCGATAACTGCACCAAGATAAACATAAGTTTGGACCTGCTCAAAATTTCATGTCGCTTAAGCTTACCGAGATATTTCTCAGTGTCTTTTCTTTGTTATGTTGTAATTTTTTATTATTAATTTTTATTCATTAACTCGCAGGTTGACAACCTTTGCTGCATATATTAAAAACAAGCACTTTTAAGTTTCTTTTTAGATAAATACATCGTCTGCTTACGATAGCAGTTGTGTCATAATTGTTTTCATTATCACAGTACCTAACTGTTTCTTCCACTTCTTCATACTATCTAGTCTAATATGATATTGAACACCACCATAGTAAACAGTGAATCTCCTTGTTTTAGTCCGGTCTTTTCCCAAAGCTGTCTGAGATTTTTTGATTGACTTTAGTCTTTGCTCTAATATATTCGAGAGTTATCTTCATGAGATCGACTAGTCTTTCATGATATTGTAGGGATCATCCATGATGCGGCATTCAATCACATAGCTGCTTCATTTATCTAATGATGTGGTTTTCGAATAATGTTATTATGGATCTCTAAGTATAGGTAACAGCGTCAAAAATACCCAATTTGAAAATTGAGTATAATTATTTGAAGTGAAACAAATTATTTTCAGGTCATTGATAGAATTATATGAGCTATTAAATAAATCGAGTTATCTAAACTATCAGGATATTGAATATTCATAACTCTTCCAATTATAACGAATCTCATTCGATATTCATTCAATAAAATATAAGAAATGCGCATCCGCCAATATCTTTGGAGAAATATATAAACGTTTCGTCAAAATTAGTGACTTTCCATAACATTTGAAAAACTCAAGGATATCTTGACAAACGTTAAATGTGTGATAAAGTTGGTTTCAAAACTTATTGTTATTGTTAAAAAAAAAGACAAATAAGAAACAATAGGTACAACATAGGCAAGAATATTTCAAATAAATTATATACCTATGTATATATATATATATATATATATATTCATATATATATATTTATATATATATATATATATATATATATATATATATATATATATATATATATATATATATATATATATATATATATATATATGTATATATATATATATATATATATATATAAATATATATATATATATATATATATATATATAGATATATATATATATATTATATATATATATATAAATATATTCATTTGAATTATTGTTGCTTGTGAACTATTCTTAACTTTTTGAGAATTATTAGCAATAACTGGCTTGGTGAATCTCGAAAAAACTCGATTTTTTTAAAAAGTTTACGTTTCGCCACGGCATTTGTAGCTTTTTCAAAACTTTTGAAATATTGAAATTTCTTCGACATTTATTGATTTGAAAAAATTTGAATAGTTAAAAAAGACTAATGTGTTTCATCAAAATCTTTCGACTGTGGCCGTTCTCTGATATTTATTACGTGCTATTCAGTCCAATATTAACATTCAAATCTGTTATTATTACATGGTAAGGGAAACCACAGAAACCTTTACTCACGTAATGTTCGGAATAGGTTTAAATTATTTTGATGAAATGGAGTTTTTTTGAGATTTACCAAGCCTGTTATTGCTAATAATTATCAAAAAGTTATATATATATCTATATTATATATATATATATATATATATATATATATATATTATGATATATATTATATATATATATATATATATATATATATATATTTATATATATATATATATATATATATATATATATATATATATATATATATATATTTATATATATATATATATATATATATATATATATATATATATATGGGTATATATATATGCATTAAAACGTTACTGATGCTCAAAAAATCACACTTTAATATATATCCTGTTCGATATCTCATCGGGAGTGATCAGATTGTCTAAATAATTATTTTTGCAACAATAAATCAATTTTAAAAAAATATTTGAGAATTTCATGAACATGGTATTACCAATAATTGATTCACATGAATTGGTGTACGTAATTACCATACATATAATTTACGAAATAAATTCAGCTTTATCTGAGTATAAGGATAATCATGTAATATAAAGAACGATTTTCATTTATTTCGATCGATTTGAAACTACTACCTCATTATCTCTACATTCAGACGAAAATATTATTAAAGTTGTAATATTAAACCTATTACATTTCGATATTCTCACCTATATTGACCAACTTGACACCGTCTTGTTCAATAGCATTCAACGCACATGTTACATTTTCGAGGTAATGATGCTGGTTCACAGGTTTTTTATTCCATGAAGGTTTAATCGGTCGACCCTGTAAAGCCTCAACAAGGGCACATAATCTCACACCTGTGCTAAGATCTTGTGACAAGTCCTGAACTCTCAAATTAGATGAAAGATGTTCATTTACCCAATTTCTGAAAGTATTGGCTTGAATTTCCACCCAAACGTCTTCATTTCCTTTAATTTGCATTCCCCTTGCTGCATGACCCTCAGGACTACGCGCCAAAAGACCACTATGAGATATTTTTGCTTCCATTTTTAACGGCTTATTTGTATTATTTGTCCTTCGAGCACAAATCCACAAATATTCCTTAATCACTAGAGCATACACTAACACACAGATACGAAATCTTCATAACTTTATCAGATGTTTTTAATTATTATGGCACTTCGTTCACATCACTGTCATAAACATTTAAAATATTATTTTCTGTTAATTATTATGAAGCGTCTTAACAATAAGATTTTGTTCGAATGACTTCAAGTATTTGACTTCGGTTTTAGGTGGGGTTATGTAAGATTACCTGCCACTACTCGATACAGGTATGGTAAAGGTAACTCTGCTTCGCAGAAAACTGTTTTGATGTAACGCTGGACAAGGTGGGAGTGTATACTAAATATGATTAGTGACATTGGATGACTATTCGTCGATGTGTTTACATACGTGCTGTAGCGCGCAGGTTGGAATAATATCGACAATATTAGATTAACATTTATGGGTATGCAGCACTAGTTCATATTTCCGAGTGAATCAGTTTTCCAATGAATGAAAAATATTTCTAAGAGAGTTCGTCACTTAATCCATCATTGAAGTCTCATAAGACTAATGATGTTTGGATTAAACACCTCATTCAATTAAAATGTGTACCATCTGTTTTCCTTATATTTTTGAGATAATAGATATTGTCAAAATCAAAATTACTATACAAAATTTCGACAAATACAGTCAGGTTCTAAAAGGTGACCTATTTTCTTATATACATATATACATATTCAGTGTAATACTCAACTTTCAACTTTTTTCTAGTTATAGTTTTCAAGATATTAGCCAATATTCGTGGGAGACTCTATATATATATATATATATATATATATATATATATATATATATATATATATATATATATATATATATATATATATATATATATATATATATATATATATTTATATATATATATATATATATATATATATATATATATATATATATATATATATATATATATATATATATATATATATATATATATATATATATATATATATATATATAGGGATATTGACGTTATTCGACACGAAGAGTTATGGCTACAGTTTTTGATTTAATTGAAGTTTTTTCTTTAGGATGAATAGGGAACTAGCAGCACTAGGGTAAACCGAGGAAAGATGCACCGTTTTTTTTGTTTGGACTAAAAAGCATTGAGAAACTGAATATTTATCAAATCTTTACAATATAACGAAAATATGAACTCTTAACTTCTATGAAAATTAAAACCAGACCTCAACTTATCAAAATGCGAAAGTAACAATAAATTTTTGAAAACACTACAAATTGGCGTCGCTCCTCGACTATACAAGAGAGATGCCAAAGCGTGCGAGGAGAGATGCCTAATGCATTATTTGGTTTTTAATAACATTTTCCCGCAAGGTTGACAAATATTTGTGAACGTAGTGCATCCCTCATGTAGCCAGGCATCACAGTAGATACATTGTATCCAATCCTCTACGTTCTTTGTCCCATAATAGTCTTCCCCGCAGCCTTTACACGCGTATTCATCAAGTTCCTCCTTGTCCATATCCGAGTGACTGTCGTGAACGGAGAAACCATCCTCGTCTGAACTGCTTGCCACGTTTCCACGTTTTCGTGTTGGTGCTTTTTATTGAATGTGTCTTTGATTTTCATTTTTTCCGCCAACCTAAAGGCCATTTCACTGACATCAGTACGCGTTGGTATAAATCCTCTTCCTTGCAACTGTGACTGCAAAGCTTTCTTTCGGCATCTTCACCTAACACACCACCTGGTCCCATTCTACCATTGGAAAAGTCGTTCTTCTGCATTCGTCTCTTGAGTGTGCGAATTGAAATTTTGTAATTTCGAGAAACTTGAGATATTTTTGCGCCGCCGTTTATTTCATTCACAGCTGAATTCAAGTCCGCTTCAGTCCAGAAACCCCTCGAAGGGCAGTTGCGCTTATAAAAGGTCGGCATATCTGTAAGAAAATTAACTTTGTACCGCAGGCATCTCACCCTTCGTTCAAGTGGCATCTCTCCTAAACATATGGGAGAGATGCCACTTGCAATAAATTCAGTTTGTCTGTAGGTAGAACCGACCGCTACTAAGCACTAAACCCCCTTAACCTATAACATTTCATATCGGTATTTGCTTGCGAACAAATCTTTTGTTTTCATAGGGAATGAGAACGGTTTGTGTACCGCCTTAAAAACTTTGAGGGTGCATTAAAGTATTTTTAAAGCAGTACTTACCAGCAAACACAGTTTTATCTTATGTCACTAACACACGAGGGTTTATGGAACATACAGATCACTACGTACCTGGTGCGAGAGCCATCTGTTCATTAGAGGCCGAAATATTGCCGTTTGGCATCTCTCCTCATGTGGCATCTGTCCTCGGTTTACCCTACATTTTAAAAATATTTTCATGTTATACAGGGTGTGCCAAAAACACGAAAAGTATCAAAGTTGTTATGGTATACCCTGTATATTATTTCATTCTTGGATTTTACGATAAAAACAAATGCCAGTTTCATTCAAGTTTAATTCACCTAAATGGTTTTTGAAATATCTCGTATTTTGTGAGAATGTATAGTAGGTAATCAGTTTTAACGCTTGAACTCCCAACCAGTGTTTTCTGGTTTTTAACCAAATTAAAATATGGCCTACTAACTGGAACAAACTTTATGTCACTCTTGTTAAATATTGACTTACTTAGACTTGGTGTGTAAAAATGAAGGTAAAATAATTGCAATATTTAAACGGCACTAACTTGTTTAATTTAAATGGAACACCTTGTATTCTATGTCACCAACAGATGTTAAATTCAATTGTTTTTCGAATACCTGAATACATACCAATCGATAACGCTTGACGTTTTTAAATAAAATGCTCATTTTCATCCTGCGAACTGATTTTAGGAAATTTATCATTTATCAGGTTGCCTATTGCGTTTTGTGAAATCAGAATTAATTGAAATAAACATCAAGATCATAATAAATGCGTCTATTTTTCAAAATCTCAAATGTCATGTAATAGTTTAAATTATGAGGGAAATAAAAAAAATTATAGATATGAAACAAGCAATGTTTTATATCAAGTTTTAAAAATGGCGACCATCAGACTATAAAAACAAACGTATCCTTTTTATAAAACCTTGGGGGACATTTTATAACATACGCGGGCTTACATTCAGAAAAGCTTCTCTGAAACGCTGTTTTATATTGTCTGGTGTTGTGTTTTTAACCAAATTAATAATAACTGGAACAAACTTTATATCACATTTGTGAAATATTGACTTACTTAGAGTTGGTGTGTAAAAATAAAGGTAAAATAATTACAATTTTCAAACGGCCCTAACTTGTTTAATGGAACATCCTGTACTTGATGTCACCTACAGATGAAAAATTTAATTGTATATCGAATTCATTCCAATCGATAACTCTTCACGTTTTCAAATAAAATGCACATTTTTATCTTGCAAACTGATATTAAGAAAATTATCATTTATCAAGTCGCCTATGTTGTTTCGAGAAATCAGAATTGATTGAAACAAATATCAAGATCATAATAAGTGCGTTTATTCTTATGAATATCTCAAATTTTATAATTAGTTCAAATTATGAAGGAAATAGAAAAAAATTATGGATATGAAACAAGCAATATTTTATAACTTTATAAAGAAATAAAAAACTAACTTTTCACAGGTTGGAATAAAAATCTATTGAGTAAACGCGTTTCGTCATAACATTGACTTCATCTCGTACTATAGTAGATTTTTATTTCAACCTGTGAAAAGTTACTCTTTTATTTCTTTATAAAGTTATGAGTATGTACTTTCACCAAGTTAATGCCAATTCAATTCAAAGTAATATTTTAATATCAAGATTTAAAAATGGCGACCATGAGACTCTAAAAACAACGTATCCTTTCTAAAAAACCTTTAGCAACATTTGATACCTAACATACGCGGGCTTACATTTAGAAAAGGTTCCCTGATACGCTGTTGCATATTGTCTGGTGTTGTTGAAGGTGTGTATTATAGGTATGACAATAAAAAAATATTGACAAACTTATACTTAGTGTGTAAAAATGAAAGTAAAATTATTAATTATTATAAATTAAAAAATTAATTTTGTCCATGTGAGCGTCTCACTACTCCTATTTTTGACATAAGTTTCAAGTTTTATTAAATGGTGATTATTGATGGAGTTTCTCAACTCTCATTCTATGAATAGTTATGATAATGAGTAAAATTTAATTAATCTATCAGTTTATTTGCCTTAATTGCTAATTTATTTTACAATGAAATTGTCAAAATTTTCTTGCATTGCTATTCGGTTCTTTCTCATTTGAATTGCAAAAACATTGAAATATATAGTACCAAAAGTTATTCTGACATCCATAATATCATTACCATGCTTAGAAAAATAAATGGAACCATGATCAACAAGTATGTTTTTCATGACTTGATTGTTGTATTTTGCGTATAACGCTGCTAGGATCTTCGGAGCGCGCTCTAGTGAGTATATCCAAAGGTTTTAAATCACTATGTTAGTGTGCCTTGGATTCATATACACCACTGTTGTAGAGTAGATATCTTCATATCAGGAGGTACGTGTTTGCGCGAAGAATTTCTGCATTTTCGATCTAAACAGTCAATTGTTGGTTCCCAATATCTTTGGTGGGAGGGCGCTCTGAGATCCAGACAGTGTTACTGACCACGATTTGTATTGGAGAACAATTAGAAATTTGTTAATTCACTCCGAGTCAAATAAGCT
>JARQZK010001552.1:270000-281215 GCA_030704885.1 Cynegetis impunctata | reverse complement strand
TCATAATCAGCTGACCATGTTTATATTCTCACTTTTTTTTTTCTCTCAATTTTTTGGCCTTGACAAAATAATCATTAGGCAACAGAAAACTTCATAAAATAATAAATATTCTCAATCATTTGTGCAAGTATTCCGCGATATTTTTGTGTTTTGATCTGTATATTAATATGAATGTTTTTTTATTATTCACTATAACGATACAGCTAGTGAGTTAAATAAACTGGTCGTTATTGATATAATAACTGAAGTTGACAACAATTCAATTATTCGAATATATATTGCTCTTATTTTTTTAATATGCGTCTATCATCTAAATGATTATATTAATTATCTATTCCGAACTCTAATACGCAAATTAAAATTAAAAATTTTATAATTGAATATTTTGTCTACTCTCGATTTTCCATTATCATTCCCATTTCTCAATAATTAAGTTAAGTTTGAAAAAACAATTTTAATACCCTTAATTATATAATTTTCTACAAATCTTCAGTTAAGTGCTTATAAATCAAAGAAATCACTTGCATCGTGGTATCATAAAACCACACAATAATTTTTTTGATTTTTCAATTTTTAAAAATAACATGACTTGCTCTCTGAATCAAATAATTGAGAACCTATTTTGTATATCATGTGGGTGAGCATTTCTGTAGTCGCCCTTACCATCTAATATTAGCAGATCTGACTGCTGATGTTGGAGTGAATAGCACTCAATTAGCAACTGAAGGCAGACACAGGCGCATAAAATTTAATGGAACATTCATGTCTGTATTTTGACTTTCCAATTCGTTTAAAATTCATAAATGTCAAATTGATTTCAATCCTTCAATACTTTTGAGAATATCATGAATTTTGTGACGTTGATTATTTGATAACAGTATATTATTAAACGAGCACAAAATGATTGCCTTTTTTCACGAGGGTGAAGTTTGCGACACGAGCCGCAGGTGAGTGTCGCAATTCACCCGAGTGAAAAATTGTAATTTTGTGTGAGTAGAATACTATACTTTGTCCAGGACTTCCTCGAAAAAATTAGTAATAAACATTTTCAACAATAAAAACAGTTATCAAAAGCGTTGACATAATATTTTCTGTGTTCACTGAAAACTGCATACTCACGTAAACGTCAACTATTTCACTTGGCATCAATTCCATTCCTTTCTTTCACTCTGATGAAATTGAAATAGATAATTTTGCATTTATTTATTCATACTAATATTAACAGAACAATTATTGAAAATAAACGAAGGCATTGAATTTATAGATAAATCAATGTTTTAAAATCTAACAATAATAATATCATAACAATGTAAATGATGTTCTCTAGTTTAGATATACGTCCTAAGTGTGACGTCATGCAGTGCATAATGAAACATTACTCACTAGTGAATAAAAGGTAGTGTTACACTTTAGGAAGCACATGTATAATGCATGTTTTATAGTACAGTCGTGGACAAAGTTGATTATCTAACTCGAATGTCCTGTTATCGCTAAACAAGTACAAGTCAATAAAAAAAACACAGGCAAAAATAACTTGAGAATAAATAATATATATATATATATATATATATATATATATATATATATATATATATATATATATATATATATATATATATATATATAAAAATAAATAAAAATATATATATATATATATATATATATATATATATATATATATATATATATATATATATATATATATATATATATATTCTAGAGAGTTCTCTGTTTCTGAAATGAATTTTGAAATTATACTTATACTAGAAAAGCAATGGTTTTTCCAAAAAATACTCATTTGAATGATTAGCTATGATGAGCTATTAAAGAAAGATCTAGACAAATGAAATGATAAATGTTCACCCCGCCTTTGTCTTTAAACAAACTCTTGAATAAAACAAGAAATTAATATGATGTTATTCGTAAAAAAATTTTTGTAGAAAAATTTTCTAGTACAGAAAAACACGAGAAGAAAATAACGTATCCACTGCGCTAGAAATAGAGTCATCCAATTAGAAGAATTCTGGATATTACATCACATGAATATAACCAACGCAGTGGAATATTGTCTAGAGGCTGCTAAACGACAGAGCAGCACTTGATTGCCCTCATCATTTTGCTTTCAGTAGAGCATTTACAGCACAGAAATTCATGTATGTTAATAGAATTGAACTTTCGTTTGAATTTTTCGTTCAAATTAAACAAAAAATATTTTTTTGAGTGATACAATAATATTTTGTTGTCATCAAAGTATGGAATTTTCTGCAATCTGTGATATAGACATGAATTGAATAGAAAAATGAATTTAGTAACGTTCTTGTTTCCTACAACTTATGTCAGTTGAGTATAAACGAAGTACGTTCTTCTCAACAAATCAGTATACCTACATATTAATATACTAAATTTCTAAATGAGGTTAATAATTCGTATTTCTATCAATTTTTCTTCGGAATTCTGATGGAAACAATGAACAGTCTAGGTTTTATTGACAAAAACAAATAGTTCAATCAATTGAATAGTGATTTCAGAGTTTTCAAGCCACAAATGCATTTCAAGTTAATTTTTTATTTTTTTTTTATTTTCAAAACATATCTACATTATATTCCGAATCGAATGACAGCTTGCCCATATTTTTCCGAAGCTTTTGAAAAAACTTAAACAAAAAAGCACTTGTAGACTAGACTATGAGTAGCAGAGCTTTGTCACTAAGGTAGTATGTTTCGAGCGAAATGCATCCTTTCGAGATGCTATTCGAACGGAATATAAATATTATGGTTTGAAACCTACGCTTTAATAGCAAACCAAAATGAATATTATAGAGTAGTTCATTTGATTGAAGGAAAAACAGAAGAATCGGGAAATGCATCGCGTACCTTAGAAACACGCTTCGTAGAAAATCGTGAGAAAAAAATATAATTTATTCAAAAATAATAAGTGCTTCCTGATAACGAAGCAGCTTGGTTGAGCAAAAAAGTTGAAACTCACAAAGAATCGTATTTCAACATGAACTGAAATCCAAGCTCCAACCCCCTAACTCAATCTGCAGAAGCTGTAGAGTTGAGAAAATTTTTAAAAACCTCGTAAAAAACAAGAAATTCTCAAGAAAATTTAGAAGCATAATTTCAGCTCATTTGGTTCGATGGAAGCCGATTGTGATACCATTATGTAACAGGAAGCCTAAAACGGATTAAAAAAAAACAACTGCCGCACCAGATTGTTTCCTCTAAATACACTGCAATAGTCTATTTTTTAGGGTAAGGTACGATTGAAAAATGAATCAACAATATTATTTCCCAAAACCCCAGTCCAGATATTCAACAAGATGTCATCTACCCTCATTATGGAATATTTTCAAATCGATGATCAAACTCAAGAGAATGGTGTATCTTTTCAACAAGATATCGTTTCGCAGAAAATGCAGCCTATATATGTGACTTTTTTAATCAATATACTCCCAAACAATGAATTGACAAAAGTTTCAATCGCCAGTTTATGGATTCATTTAGAAAGTGTTACTTATAAGAAGTTCAGAATTTTGAATCGAACTACAGAGTATTGAAATAAATTGTTACTTTTTTTGATCAACATAAAAATTGAATAATATAAGAACATAATATTCAAATAATTTAAAAAATATTTGTTACGGGATCATTTGTGTAGCCTGTGAGTATATAAATTGAGCTTCTAAGAAAATCCAAATTAATAATTAAATTTTCCGATTATAAGTTGAATAACAGAGAATTTATTCTCAGCGAAAGTTTTGAGAAATGCAAACTTTCTGAAGCGACGTTTATTTGAGAAAGATAAAACAAGCTTCATCACTTGCCGGATGTATCCAAACCTACTTGTGGGTTCTGATCATTTCTAAGCTTCTCTTGGCCAAGGAAATCTGAGTAATACTCTTCTTCGTTAAATCTCTTCTTTAGTACACCAGCTTTTTCGTATTTTCCAGCTCTCTAGAGGCGGAAATAGCTAAACTGTCTTGGAAGCTAATCCTCTTTCAATAAACGGGAAGTGTGTCAGTCCGGAGTTTCTTAGTTGAAGTGGAAATAGAGGAGAAAATTTGAATGAGCACACCGCTGGTATGCTATTGGCGTCGAATGAAATTATATAAACTTTATTCACTTATTTAGTGAATATTTGATAATAGAATCTGTATGAGTTGAACAAATTATTCATATATATTATATATTTATATATATATATATATATATATATATATATATATATATATATATATATATATATAGATATATATAAGTAGAATTCTTCGTGTCATCGAGACACGTACCGTGGTTAAAAAATTAAGTGAAACTAGGACATTTATTTGAAACTAATCAAACAAACCTCCTAGCGGAGCTGGTTATAAGAGTTCAAGAAGCATCGAAATATCTACATCTACCTTAGACAGTAAATGTTAGAAATGTTAAGTTGTTCATCACAATCGATGGAAATTGATAGACAGACTGTTTCATCAGTATCATCCTTCCACCGAAAGGTAGATGTAGATATTTCGATGCTTCGTGAACTCTTATAACCAGCTTCGCTAGGAGGTTTGTTTGATTAGTTCCAAATGAATGTCCTAGTTTCACTTAATTATATAATATATATATATATATATATATATATATATATATATATATATATATATATATATATATATATATATATATATATATATATATATATATATATATATATATACAAGAGATAGAAAGTCTTTGCAGATTAGTATAGCACCATAGGTAATTTACTGGGATTACAGCAAAAAATGGCCTTACTCTCTTTTTTGCAGCTCAAACTTTCGAGATTTAATTCATCCCTTCATCAGGAGCACTGAAACACGTCTATTATAAATATGTCAATATGTTAACGACAATTCTTATATTCTTACAAGATGTGAGGTTACAATAAGAGTTTTATCAATTAATATGGAGTTAAGACATCAACCTTAATATGAACTATATCAATATTGAACTGAACAAATCAAGATATCAGGAACAATGCTGAACGACACGGACAAAAGAAATAATACAGTCCTGATAATGAGTTCATAACTCGAAACTTGTCGACTTTTCGTTACTGCTAAATACAGTATCTAGATATTAGTTATATTGTGAAACATAAGCCAAGTGTTTTTTATTTTAAAGTTTATACTTTATTCTTTATGATATTTCACCAAGTGATGTGCGAGAATTCAATCTCAGTTATTAAATAATACATAGTTCATGACATTTTGACAAAACGTCAAATATTATTGTTGACATCTTAAGCTCGTCTAAGCAGGTCTCCTTAAATTATTTCCTCATTTGTTCAATCTAATTTTGATATAGTTTATATTTACGTTTATGTCTATCTCCATGTTAATTAGGTAGGGGAGACCGGGGTTGGTTGTGACAGGGGTTTGTTGTGACAGAGGCGAATACTCTCGTATTAGTAATGGCTACACAGCACAGTCAGAGTTGAAATAAGCAGCGTCTCATTCTACGACTTCAGTGTAATTCCGGTTACTGTGCGAGCACGAGGTCATCTGCTCTATGCAATATCGTGTTTTTGACAGTGAAAAGTAAATATTGTCGCTTCCAGTCAAAGATTCATACACGTGGTATTTTAAACCTATTTCTCCAGATCCTGGTGGAAAATGAATCATAACGGTATGTACATTTTTATTTCTTTGTTATTTCATTAATTCCAATTTCCATATGTCGCAAGAAGACGGCAAAAAACAAAGATGTCGTCCTGGGGTTGGTTGTGACGTTAAACTTGGGGTAAGTTGTGACTGTCACAACCTGCCCCGTATCAAACTGCTATACCGAGAAAAATATTTTATTTTCATATTAAAAAGAATATAATATACTATTAGTAATATTATAAATGATAAGTTTTGATTTTTCATTGTCTTTGCTTTTTGATCACCACGTTTCAACTGGTAAACATCTCCAGCTGTCTTTAGGTGACCCTGTTACCATAATAGTTTATGTTGTGTTTATTGTGAGTTTTTCTTTTCTTTTCTATTTCTATATCGTATTTAATTTTTATTTCAGGGTTAGCGGAATTTTCCCTTCAAACAGATATATATTTGGTGAAGATGAATTCCTTCCGGCAGCTGTGACAGATAGGCCAAATCCAGAAAATGCTGAATCCATGCTAAACGAAGATGGAAGACGGAACGTTGAAGGTCAGGAGACCGCAAATGAATACGTTTCTATACTGAAACAGAATGTGACTCCGGAATCGTCGCCCTGAAACGCACCCATAATTTTGACTACACCGCCAAAATTGAGTTCTATAGATCAGATTATGTCAATAAATTTACCCGGACCATCACGAGAATACAGAACCTATTTTTCACCACAAGATTTACGTTCTGAACCAAAAGCCGCAAAGCGAGTGGGAACTAGGAAAGGGCGCAAACGTGGTCGAGCGGCGATTTGGGTGTCGGTCCAACAAAGAACAATTAGAAGAAGAATCCAAAAAAAAAACAAGAGAACGAACTGAGGAAAAAAGCTAGAGAGTTAGGTGTTAAGAGAAATATTTGCAAGAGCAAATCATCAACTAAGGATAAGCCATCGAAACGGGTTGCCGCCAGAGTTTCGTCGTGTAGTTATGAGGATGCAACAGACACTTTTTGTCTAGTGTGTAGTGAACCGTACTTGAATTCACGTTCAAGGGAAAGATGGATTCAATGCTCTAGATGCAAATACTGGGCTCATGAGGAATGCACCGACAAAGATCCGTTTTTCATATGTCAAAATTGCGATTCTTATGATGATTTGTAGCCTAGTCAAGTGTGTCACAACCAACCCCGTCAGTGTCACAAGCAACCCCAACATGGGGTGTGTTGTGACAGTTGAGCTTACTTATATTTTTTATTAATAGTGATATTTGTATTTATCTTTGGTTAATTGTTTCAATATTTTTAAGTTGCCAAATCATTACAGTATAATTGTTGAAAAAACCACCAATGTTATTTCATTTAGTAAAACTTTAGAAAATAATTTAGAAAAAATGGCACAACCAACCCCGGTCTCCCCTAATACAACTTTTATTGAAACCTCTTTTCAGTACTCATCACGCATGGTATGCAGATAATACACATTAATAACTGAGATTGAATTCTCGCACATCACTTGGTGAAACATCATAAAGAATAAAGTATAAACTTTAAAATAAAACACACTTGGCTTAAGTTTCACTATATAAAAATATTTAGATACTGTATTCAGCAGTAAAGGATAGTCGACATGTTTCGAGTAATGGACTCATTATCAAGACTGACTACAGGAGAGTATTACATCTTATGTCATAAAACAGACAAAAGCAAAGGTGTTACCTGAAAATCAAGTTTTTTGTTTACAAGGGGTAAATTGACAATTATGGGCAGCACTTATTTCGAGAATTTCAAGAAGGTCAAGGCACTTTCCTTTGTTACCTGAATGTAACAATTGGGTTTTGTTGAAATCCAGGAAATGATTAAATTTTATACAATGTTCGGAGAAGACAGGGGTATTTTTAATTTGTAAAATTTTCGACGAATGTCCTGCTTTCTATATTGGACAAACAGGAATATAAACATTCATGTTGAAGAACATAAAAAGTCAATTTTACAAAATAAAAATACCACTGCCTTCTCCGAACAATGTATAAAATTTAATTAGTTCCTGGATTTCAACGAAACCCAATTGTTACATTCAGGTAACAAAGGAGAGCGCCTTGACCTTCTTGAAATAGTCGAAATAAGTTTCGCCCATAATAGTCAATTACCCCTTGTAAACGAACAAATTGATTTTCAGGTATCACCTTTGCTTCTGTCTGTTTTATAAAATAAGATGTAATACTCTCCTGTAGTCAGTCTTGATAATGAGTTCATAACTCGAAACATGTCGACTATTCGTTACTGCTAAATACAGTATCTAAATATTTTTTATATAGTGAAACATAAGCCAAGTGTGTTTCATTTTAAAGTTTAAACTTTATTCAATACACATTAATTTGCAGTGCATAGCGCACATCCCAACTTGCAGCTATTTAAATGTTTTTGGGTTGTTGTGCACTCTTAACCATTTTTTAAATTTATTTAGCTTTCACTTCAACAGTGATCCATCTTCAGCGCATCTGTGTGGACACAACCGTATATCAAACTTTTGCGAGACTATTCCGTTCTTATCATCTCGTTTGGCCAGTATATCATTTTTTCAAAATATTGGACCTTATATACATCACTTTTATTTGTCATAAGCTGAGCTTATTCTTCACTCTTGAAAAGAGCAAACGGTGCAGTTTATCGATTGGATCAGTAATTTGAGTTTTGAATAATAATTGAGTATTGATAAGGGAAGCTTTTCTTTTTTTATATATATATATATATATATATATATATATATATATATATATATATATATATATATATATATATATATATATATATATATATATATATTTATATATATATATATATATATATATATATATATATATATATATATATATTTAAAAATATACAGTAGACTCCGAAATGTATTATTAAAGTGTACAGGTATAGGGTAAAACAGCACTACCTGGGTGAGAGAAATGTAAGGCTCTTCATTTGTACTCTCAATCTTTCGGAACGCTTTGTTTCATATTCGGGAGCTGAAAAACACTATTATAAGTCAAATGAACATTGAACACAAACGCAATGGAACGTTAACTCGAAGCAAAGATATTCCTGCTACAAAAGAAATAGTTGCAATATAAACTGTCCGATATATATATATATATATATATATATATATATATATATTATATATGTAATATATAATACATATATAAATATATATTATATATATATATATATATATATATATATATATATATATATATATATATATATTATACATGTAATATATAATATATATTATATTATTGACTATTTTGTTACCTGTAGTATGTATTACAAGTAACAAAATAATCAATACTATAACAATTGTTATATTATTGATCATATTGTTACTTGTAGTACGTCTCGGACAGCTTTAATTGCAACTTTTTCTTTTGTAGCAGGCATATAACCTCATATTTGTTTCGAGGTAACGTTTCATTGCGTTTGTCATCAGTGTTCATGTGGCTCACAATTTAGTTTTTTAGCTCCTTAAGATGAAACGAAGCGTTCCCAAAGTTTGAGAGTACAAATAAAGAGTCTTACATTTCTCCCACCCTCGTAGAGCTATTTTTCACTATACCTTTTCACTTTATATAATATTGATAGGTATATATATATATATACAGGGTCGCTGATATGTATGGAAACGCTCGATTATTTACTAAGTAAGATAGCTAGCAAAAAATGTTAAGATACAAAAGTTTTATGGTTTTTCAAAATCTATCACACTAAATAAAAATTAAGTATACAGGGTCAGTCAAAAAGTACTGAAGAAATAAAATTGCTTTTTCTTCAATAGAACACCCTATATATTATACCATATTTCAATTTTGCTCAAAATTCTGAACAAAATATACATAGCACATCATTTCCTAAATTCAACCGTTTTCGAGATATCGAATTTTGAAAATAACTTACTACTCCCAAATTTATTAAATAAAAAGCACGAAATGATGGATATTTATTATGAAAGTCACACAAGGTGGAGTGTGTGGATATGATTACAATTTAAATATAATATTTTTACAGAAAATAAAAAGGGATAATAGTCCACGGTTGATAAAAATGCTCGAAACAAGTTGTAATAAACAACAAATTCTATTTAATAAGGTGCTCAAAGTGTTTACCATTTAACTCCTGACAGTAATGAACTCGCTGAACAAAATGTTGTAGTGATTTTAAAATCATGTGAGGAGGAATGGTAGAAATTTCATGCCTTATCCTTATATATAAACATATTGGAGATATGCCAAACAAAAATGTTTTGAATTCTGTTTTTTTCTCGTTACTGATATATTGCTTTCAGCTACTCATTCTGCAAAAGATAATACCTACGTTTTTACCAAAATTACACCTAATTATATTTTTCAATCGTAATTACCACAAAAATGAATTGAGGAGGAAGGGACAGCAATTTGTTAATAATGAATTTATTTGTCTCCCCGAAAATTTCGTTATATTCACTAATTAACAGGATATTCGAATGAACGGGGGATCAAAAGAAGCTCAGAATTTGTTCTCATCTTTACAAATTCTTATTTACATAACAAAAGCTTTAAATTACCGTCCATTTGCTTACCAGGTATAAGAAAGCTTTATTAATCAATTAATCTCTTTCACTGGAAAAAATTCCATTGAAATGTTGAATATTATGAATAAGAAATTGATGCTATAGTACCTACAGAATTTCAAATGAAACTATGTATGATTGATAATGGATTTATAACTCTGACCCATTACACGATCAGCTTAGGTTGATAATTGCAAAACAAAACATTCTAAATAACTAAATAACTACTTAACTAATAGTAATTTATTCAAATATGCTATGTTTAATCTATCATTAGAAATAACTTGAATCTAATACAAAAGTGAATATTTTTTAGAGGAACTTTTTTTTCTGTACCATAATCCTGATTTTTATGTTATGTTCAACAAAATGTAATTTTTTTTCAAATCTATCAATCTTAATCAACATCTAAGATCACTTGAACCAGAACTAATACTACACTTAAGCATTCCGTGGGGATCGAACCCACAAACAAGTAACTATAGAACCAATGAGCGAGACTAATGCTCACCCATCGCACTGCACTTCTCTGATTCTATATTCAACAATGATAAGAAATTGTTAATTAAGGGAGCGACACTTTTAAATCTGTAAAAAAATTCATCATTTATTAATTTTTGATTTATCTAATGAAAAATACTGCAGTCAGTTGTATGCCGAGAGATACTGGAAGGATTTTTGAAGTCATTTCTTACAGTATGGCGCTTTTAGGGGAGTTCATATACGTAACAAATTGAAGAAAAATGAAGTTCTTACCGGTGATGCGCGCGTCGCAATTGCAGAATAATTAATTGAAATTGCTCGAAAATCCGCAGGTATCAAACAATTTCTTTCACAAAATTTCTTCAACTTATCGGTATTTTAAAACAAAAATCCGACACTCGTTATATGCCATACGTCTCCGGTTGGTGTTCAGGCCCGCCATACTTCCTTGAAAATGTTTTTTTTAATATTTTTAAAATTTATTTCTTACAGGCTGATTTTTTTAAAACAATTGTTTTTTA
>JARQZK010001552.1:262500-265000 GCA_030704885.1 Cynegetis impunctata | reverse complement strand
GATTTCAAGAATAAAGTGTCATCAGATAAATACTCTACAAACCACTCAAGCACTTCTAAAGTCATCTCCCGAAAGGCGTACAATTTCAATTTTTTCACTTACACTCAACTTACATGGCAACTAAGATTTAAATTGAAAAATCTATTAGGTCTTAGTTTTAGTCGATTTGCGTGAAAACATGAATGTAATTCTGTTATTTTCCGTGAAAATATTTACGCTTTTTTATTGTTGAAATCATTAAAAAAAATATGTATATATATATATATATACATATGTATATATATATATATATATATATATATATAATATATATACATTATTTATATATATATATATAATTATATTATATATAATATATATATTATTTATATATATATATATATATATATATATATATATATATATATATATAGTATATAATATTAGTATATATAATATATATATATATAATATATATATTTTATTAGTAAATATATATATATATATATTTTATATATATATGATAGTATATTATATATATATATATATATATATATATATAATATAGTGTATAGGTATATATATAAATATATATATATATACATATGTATACTATATATATATATACATATATATATATATACTAGTATATAGATATATATAGTATATATATATATATATATATATATATATATATATATATATATATATATATATATATATATGATATTTTAATATATATATATTATAATATATAGATATATATATATATATTATACATATGTATTATATAGTATATATATAATATAAGGTATATATAATAGATATAAATATATATATATATATATATATATATATATATATATAAATATATATATATATATATATATATATATATATATATATATATATCAGTATATTTTTTAATTTTACAAGTATAAGCATCTACCGCACGATACATATCACATATCGTGAACGCCCATTTGGTTACGTGTTTAATATCCGTGGGTGTAGTAGAGCTTTCGTAAAAGATATGTGGAGATATTAATAACATCCATCTATTCTCGAGTTAATGAGTTTTGCGGGATAACTTTTATGCAGATTCTGCTAAAGTGCCTTTCCCGAGAGCGGAACCAGACTATTAAGCTTCCTACGAAATCGTTTCGTGTGAAAATGCAGCCTCGATTCAGCATTCAGGCATAATTTTTCTGGAATGATATTGTCAGCAGAATTCCTATTTTTCTTCAATTTATTTGATTTAACATTTACCGTTCTCAACTGTTTTCGGAATTATCCAGAAACTTCAATATGACTCTAAATAAAAAATATACATATATATATATATATATATATATATATATATATATATATATATATATATATATATATATATATATATATATATATATATATATATATATATATATATATATATATATACATATATATATATATATATATATATATATATATATATATATATATATATATATAATATATATATATATATATATATATATATATATATATATTTATATATATATATTATATATATATATACATATATATTATTACATATATAGGTATATATATATATATATATATATATATAAATATATATATATATTTAGTTTTGGTTTTTCTTTGACCTAATATATATATTTGTCGTAATATGTTCTTGGTGTTAGGTCACATTAAATGATGCATTTTAGTTGTCGTGCAAATGATTGTTTATTGACGTTTCGACCATTTTATGGCCTTTTTCGAAATCTAAAACGAAGCCTTATTCAAAATCTATAAACTTCAATAAACAATCATTTGCACGTAAAAACTAAAATGCATCATTTAATGTGACCTAACACCAAGAACATATTACGAAAAAAAAATAAAATATATATATATATAAATATATATATATATATATATATATATATATATATATATATATATATATATATATATATATATATATATATATAACTGAAATTGAATACTCGCACAATCCTTCGTGAAACATCATAAAGAATAAAGTTAAAACTTTAAAATAAAACACACTTGGCTTCAGTTTCACTATATAAAAATATTTAGATACTCTATTTAGCAGTAAAGGATAGTCGACATGTTTCGAGTTATGAACTCATTACCAAGACTGGATACAGGAGAGAATTACATCTTATTTTATAAAACAGACAAAAGCAAAGCTGATACCTGACAGTCAATTCACTTATTTCAAGAATTTCAAGAAGGTCAAGGCGCTTTCCTTTGTTGCCTGAATGTAACAATTGGGTTTTGTTGAATCACTTCATGGATTTCAATCCATGCAGTGATTAAATTTTATGCAATGTTCGGAGAAGCCAGTGGTATTTTTATTTCGTAAAATAGACTTTTTATGTTCTTCAACAAGAATATTTATATTCATTCCTTTCTTTTTGTCCAATATAGAAAGCAGGTTATTCGTTATTGCATAATATTTTGTAAACACCACTGTTTTCTCCGTTGCCAGATTTTTCTTTATTATTCA
>JARQZK010001552.1:237500-257500 GCA_030704885.1 Cynegetis impunctata | reverse complement strand
ATTCATATATTTATCGTGAATTTCTTGTACGTATTCGATATTTTCAAGAGAGAAATTCAGTATAGTACTCGATTAGTAGTTCATTGAGTTCATTCAATCTGTAAATTTGATACAGAAGTAACAGATTAAAGAAGTTAACTCAATTTGGAGGGGTTTGGAGGTGAAAAACGGATTACCCGAAATTTTATATACATAACGTTCTTGTTATACTAGATTAGTCTTTGCGGAATAAGCGGATAATTTCTTCATCGACCTTGATGACTTAAGCTGCCGGCTACAATCTTGATCGGATCATGAATAGCAAATTTAATCGCATCAGATTTAATTGTATCAAACCATTTTTAAACGTAGTTGAAGAGTTTAAATAGTTATTGTCAAGTTGAATCTACTGTAATTCACCGTCATCATGGTTTCAATGGCTATATGTAATTCGAAACCACACAAAGTTATCGCCTCAGTCATTGACAAAGTTTCCTTTACAAATATTTAACTATCATATTAGTTCGTTGGAAAATACCTCCACTTGATACCCGTATATTCTCGTGATATGATAACATCAAAATCCCGGAGGCCATGGACGGCGAGTTAAGCGTAACTAAGTAATTAGATGTTGCACAAACTCTGTTCGCTAACAAGTTTTATGAACTGTCGCCAATGTTTGAATTAGAAACGATGCTGTATGGAAGAAAGTTGAATGTCAGCTCAAGTTTCAAGTTAGATTTATGCGAAAATTAATTTTAATACTTAATCAAATAAAAACGTTTTATATTCTGAAATGTTGAATGAAGTGAATAGGTACTTTGATAGTTTTGTTGATCTTCAAAATTTCAGCTGTGAATCCCATTAGTATAAGTAATAACTAGAGGCTAAAGTAAATTTGTGCATTTGAGTCATACATGTTCATATTATAATGTGAGATAAATTTCACTAGAATGTATATTCACTTTGATATGGAAATGACTCATCCACTAATTTAAATTTTAAGTCTTAGTTTCCCCGATATAAGTCGTACTTTTCAAGAAAATAATAGTCTATTGAATTGTAACAATGTCTTGAGTGAGGTATCGGAGCAATTTGCAAATCAATGTTGTACCTCCTGGACCGCGATTTTTCAGGATTCTTTGATATCTTATATCAAGGGTGGCCAACCCGCGGCCCGTCGAGGGACAACTTGTGACCCGCTGACCCTGAGTCATATGTACAAAAATGTCAATTTTTTTACATAAAACTGATGAAAAGCATTTTCTATATTCTGACTTTTGCGTCTTGCGTCCAGGTTGTGCATTGCGAATGCGCGGAGTGATACAAGATACAGAACGTGCGAGCGCAAGTTAAAAACAATCCCAGAGTTTGAAGATAAGGAGTGGGTTTGCGACTTTGCATTTTTGGTAGATATAACAGGCCACTTAAATGACGTTAATACTCGCCCACAAGGGAAAAATCATTTAATTAATGACATGCATGATCTTGTCTCCTCATTTCGAATGACACTTGGGCTTTGGGAACAACAGCTTCTACAAAAAAACTTTGCTCGCTTCCCTACACTGTCAGAGCAACCAGATATTACACAGGCGTCGGCGGATAAATATGCTTCTTTGATTTTCTCTTGAAGCTCGAATTTCAAACCCGATTCTGAGATTTTGAAGAACATCGTGTACTTTTTTCTGGATTTGCAACGCCGTTCCCCGTAGATGTGAATTCTTTACCAGGTACGTTACAAATAGAAAGTTGTGAAATATGTTGTGATGCACAGTTGAAGAAAAAATTTCATGAGGTTGGCTTAGAATATATTACTAAACATATTTGGACAAGGAAAAATATCCGGGTATTTACCAACATGTTCTGGCTATGATTTCTCTATTCGGAAACACTTACGTGTGTAAATAGATTATCAGTCGTATGAAACACATCAAATCGAAACAGGGAACCCAAATTACGGATGAGCATTTGGAAAACTGTTTGCGTCCAGGTACGACCTCAGTTGAGATCGACAATGAACTAAGTTCTGCCAAACAAAGAGAAAATTATAAAGTTTAATTTCCTTGTGCGTAATCAACAAATGCGTATATTTCTTTCTGTTCTGTCTTTACGAATAAAATATATTTTTCTTGTTTGCTTCTAAATTACCAACAAAAAGTTGATTGTGCGGCCTGGCGGGAAATATTATTCCAAAAGTTTGGCCCGGCCGGTTTATGGGAGAAACTAACTCCGTAATATGAATCTGTAGTTTAGTTATTGGGTGAAACGGCTCAAAAGGCTAGAAATTTGTGAATTCTTATTCATTACGTCAACTTTCCGGTTCACACCTTGGGACCTTCTTCAGGACAGATTATTGTGTTATAATCTGGTCTAAGGCTCCTTTTTTCCTATTTCGTATATCTCGTAGGTCAAACAGAAAGGAGTAAATTCACTCACATTGGCCACATCGCTCCTTTAGTTCATAACATTGTCATGGGAATGAGCTTGAAACTAAGTCATTACCCAACAGTAACCCATCATATTCAGAACCTCTTGTACGAGGAGATACGAAGCAACTTCCATTGATTAAATACTTTATAATCCTTTTCGTATAAGACTCTGGATTTCTCCGGCACTGAATTATTCGCAGCCTTCACTGCATTTTCTATGATATTCTTGGGAAAATTAATTTTTATTTCCATTATTTCTATGAGACTACACAAAGAAAGCAGCAATATTCACAAACGTCAAAATAACAACAGCTGACATGCCTACTATGAGAAGGAAAATGGAAAGTATAGGAGCAATTAACCGATTACAAAATCGATTTTTCATTACAATAAAATAATTTTTTCGTGAAGAATAAAATCTTGTATGCACCACATGCGTTACTAGATCTTAACGCTCATCGGGCGTTAGGATCTATATAACGCACTAGGTACATAAATAACTATATATATATATATATATATATATATATATATATATTTATATATATATATATTTATATATATATATATATATATATATATATATATATATATATATATCGCTTTTTATATGTAGGTATATTGACTTATAGAATAGCCAGATATTCATTTTATCAGAAAACAGAATGGTTTCCTCCGAAATGTTCACACCCAGAAGCAGCAAATTCCAACGGAATGGGGTGCAATGTTATTTACTATACGTAAATGACTCAAAAATGTTGAATTTTATTTTATAATCATATTATTTCGCTGAACATAAAAGCAATATTCAATTTTATGTTTAAAACACATGTTGCATGTTTCATAATTCCTACACTTTATGTAATCGTAGTATATTCAATGTAATCCAGAGGCACGTGTGTGGCCCATTTCAATACATCAATTTTCCATTGCTTTCATCAGAGAAAATACGATGCCAGAAGAGTCCAATTTGTATCTTATCGACATCTACGTCACGTGTACACTGCTATCAAATTTAATATCGACATCATCTGAATAAAAATGTGGCGTAAAAGATATCAACCTGGGGCTCTCTGAAAAAGAGATATGAAATTTATAGTCCAAAGCTAAAATCGTATTTGATTTAAATTCGAATAAAGTGTAAAATATTTTTTGTTTGAGTTGTAAATTCAAATATGGAGTTGCAAGGGAATGTTTTAATTAATATGCATTCTATTTTGTTCTCTATTATAATTGACAATTTGAATTGAAGGGCCATTTTTGACATGCTAATGTCATTTAAATGATATAGTCTGTCCTGTCTAAGTTGGCGTGTACGTCACAGTCATGCGCAAATAACGACGCAAGGCTGCCTACCAAAATAAATAAAGTTCGAAATGGTCAAAATTCATATCTGTCGTAAGTAATTTTCTGAAAAAGTAGTTATATGGTGATAGTGACCGGATCATCCATTTCGACAAATATTCTGTTCTTAACATATCAAATCGTATGTATCTCTCAAGAAAAACTAACATTCCGAGTAATGAAAATAAGTTGAATGTTTGTTAAGTTGTCATTTAATTGAAAAATTTTCAATGTTGTCGGACCCTCTCGACCAATGCCGGTAATCGGCATTTCACGTTTGACAGTCGCCGAGTAACCTAGAAGATTTTGTGAATAAGTTTGATTTATCGATCGATGAATATGGATTCCATATAGATAGATACTTCTGGTAGGGAATAATGGTCAATTTGAATTTACCGCGAAAAATCCCCGCCATGTCAAACATGCAAGATATCTCATTTTGTTGAGAATTGGGTTAGCTATTTAGATTTAAGATTATCTATTATGTCTGGCAACAGTGTTCACGATCGACATCATATACAATTGGTGACGTACACGCCAACGGTCGCTGGACAGACTATATCGGTTTTTTTTATTTTTCACTTGTATATTATTTGTTGATTTTACCTTAGATACGGTTGCTATAAATACACTCATTATACTCTAGGGCGTTATGAGCGGGTATAATGGGTAATAACGCCCGCTCATTGTACGAGGACAACTGAAGCAACTTCCATTGATCAAATACTTGATAATCCTTGTCGTATACGACTCTGAATTTCTCCAGCATTGATTTATTCGCTGCTGTGGCTGCATATTCCATGATATTATTGGGTAAATTAATTTTCATTTCCATTATTTCTATAAGACTACACAAAGAAAGCAGCAATGACATTCACTAAATATGATGACAAAAATATTCACAAACGTCATAATATCAACAAAAGACATGCCTACTATGAGAAGGAAAATGGAAAGTATACGAGCAATGAACAGATTTCAAAATCAATTTTTCATTATAATGAAATAATTTTTTCGTGAAAAATAAAATCTAGATCTTAACGCCTATTGGGCGTTTAGATCTATATAACGCACTTGGTACATAAATAACTATTACACACTGGATAATTATGGAATATTTATTATTATTTGAAAATATAATAGAAACACGAGGAATCTATATATTAAAATGTCGGCGGTTGAAAAAAAGGGTGGAAACTTCCAAGGATACTTTTCTTACATTTCAATCTGCAGAAGATGCACACGTCAAAAACTGTTAATGAAAGATCTCTATATAAAAATGGCGGTTCTAATGAAAATCCATTATGAACATATTAGAGTATTTGTTTTACTATGTAGGTATAAGTACTATAATATTGTAAAACTATTAAAGTACTCAGGGTAACGGTTTCAGACAGAAATTCATCTTCATCAATATAATGAACTGTTTAATATTGAAATTATTATAGAAAAAGCTAACATGCTTTATCTGCATCAATAAAAACCACAAATTTTTCGATATTTCAGAATATTCCTGATATTTGCCAAACATCTGTGAAATTCCGGTGCACACGAATTGCGGTCGATTTTGACTGAATTGCGGTCAAAATTTTTGTGCCTACCTGAGGAGTCCTAATCTCCAACCGAACTGCGGTCAGAAACTTATTTAGGGGCAAATACATATTTTCGCACAAATCTCGTTTTATTATCAATAACAGAATTTATTTTAATGTAAGTATCTGTTTGAATGCTTTTTAACGTTTCTATAAAAAGATTAATGTTGGGGTGCGGAGAGCTGCAGGTTCTGCTAAATTTTAACTTAAAAGATTCGCAAGCGTTTGTTGTCCGGTGAATGCTTCCGGTACATTCCGCCCAAATGACGGCAGGAAATTTCGAATCTTCATCGATGTAAGTTTCCACAACAATTGCAAAAAATATTTGGTACAGTAGTCAAATGTACCATCCATATATAATGTTTCTTGAACTATGAACTCTAAGTACCATTCTACCTGCTTCAAATTTTGACCGCAATTCGTGTGTCCCCTGAAATTCAATTACCTGGTAGAATTATAACAACACCTGCTTACTATTATTCCCGGAAACCCAGCTTAGTAGTCCAATATTTCCCGTTTTGACTCCTATTTTGATCAGTTCATCACATGCGCAGAAGATGTCAATGTGTTTCTTATCATAATATATTTTTTTTGTTAGTCAACATAAGTACCTAAATACAAATTTCCGATATTTTCATTGATAATTGTCATTGCATCTTTTCTTGAGAAAAACTTGAACTCAATATCAGGAGCATAACTCAAACGGCCAAATAACTTCACAATATATTTGTAATACTAACCTTATATAAACTTCTCACCCAAAGAAGAAATGTCCCCACTAGCTGAAGTATAACTTGAAAGAAAAACTTGATTGGTATTCAGTAATGAAAGGATTAAAAAACTGAAATTTAATGAGAACATGAGCTTATGAGAACTGACACAGATTTAGAAATTACAAGAAAATGAAACTCAACTTTTGAGGATCCAACTGAGGTTGACGATGAAATCTGTCCTTGGAATGCACAAATTGGTAGTGTGAAGTTAGTTGAGGGTAAGGTCTCGAGTGAAATCCAACTCTGTTGCTTTTCCAATAGTAAAGTGGTACTAATTTCATAGGTAGGAATATTGCATTCTTCTCTGGAATATTTTAATAAACAAGGTTCTTTTTATATACATTTTTGTACTAGAAAGTTTCTTGATAGATATTTTGTACTAGGAACTTTTTTCCCTGTATCTACCGACTCCTATCGACTGATTCATATATTAATGATACATAAATTTATTAAAATGAATTAAAAAATAAAATAGGAAATGGGACAATATTCAGTGAACAGCAGATACAAAACTTGTGAAATCAGCCGAAGTATATCTGCCTGAGTGTATCGCCAAGCAAATTCTAATATCAGTTCATAGGTTGATAACTTATTATCATTCAAAAGGAAAAACAAGAAAACGAATTCAGGTTATACTAAATATTGCAAATAACAATTAACTCAAATGTAGGAATATTGTTCAGGATTATATCTTCAGGTTAGCTGACAGAAAATATAATCATCTGATCAATCGTTCAATAAGATAATGGAGAAGCACTTCTACTAGGAATTAATTACACAAATCTGTTGATAGTTGATTGCATTAATTCGTCAACTCATACAAACGTCGCTTTCTGTTGAAAAAGTCTGTAATCACAGAATAGAGTGAAGATTTTCATTTTGCCATAGATAGTTGATCAATAGGATTGTAAAAAGATAATATAGGTATTAGATTATTTCACATGTAATTCAGTTATCCTACTTGGAATATTTATATATACAGGGTGGGCCTTCCATAACTTTCCACCCCGAATTTTGAGCTTTGGGATAGAATAACGAAAAAACGCTCGGATAGGTCAAATTTTGTTGAAAGGGGGACAAATAAGGGTGTTCAAATGAGTTTGATATCACTACCCCTCTAGCCTCAACCCCTAACAGCTCACATTTTTTTTAAAAGTTTGAAATAACTAAATGAATTCTCATTTTCAAACAGCTTCTCCATCTCAATATCAACGAAATCTGTTATCGCCGCCTTTTTTTGCCATTTCTCGATCACTACGCGTATGCCAAACACATGTTGAAACTGCTGAAACCGGGACAATAACTGAAAACGTGAAAACAATAATATTTACAAAGTAAAGTGCGCTTTCGTTTAAATTGAAATAATTGCTGTTATGGTAGCGGCTAGAGGAGTAGTGATATCGAATTCATTTTTACGCCCGTCCGAGCGTTTTTTTCCATCTCAAAGATCCAAATTCGGCGTGTGAAAGTTATTGATGCAATACTGAGTCACTGTATAATAATAAAGCTATGAAAAAAAAAATACACTCATGCAGGAAATTGAATTACCTTTCCAACAAGGTACTGCTCGACCCATTTTCCTTATTAAAAAATGAGAGCTGTTAGGGGTTGCGGCTAGAGGGATAGTGATATCAAACTCATTTGAACACCCTTATTTGTCCCCCTCTCAACAAAATTTGACCGTTCTGAGCGTTCCCAAAGCTCAAACTTCGGGCTGGAAAGATATGGATGGCCCACCCTGTATATATATATATATATATATATATATATATATATATATATATATATATATATATATATATATATATATATATATATATATATATATATATATATAAATATATATATATATATATATATATATATATATATATATATATATATATATATATATATATATATATATATATATATATATATATATATATATATATATATACAGTGGGGCTGACTTATGAAAAATATTGGGGGGCCCTTACCGGGGGTCTTGCCCCGAAAAATTTTCTAAATTTTAGATGAAAAATAGTGAGTTTTAAAGCTTTTTATGCATCTAAGAGTCATATGATCACCATCAGAACCCCAAAAACTCGACTCTCGATCACGCAACACTCCGGGTAACTCGACAAGCCCGTCACATTTTTTGGCTTTGAAAAACGGAACAGTGAATATATAGCTCTGAAAAGACCTTAAATATTGCTGTCACAGAGACTTTGATTAATAAATGAAATAGCTAATTTAAACTTACTTTGAATGAGGCTCATGGTTCATTAAATAAAAACAATATCTCAAAGTTGAAAATAAGCATATTAAGTTTAAAATAATAAACATAAAAATATTTAATTATTTGAAAATGACTGATACAGTACTATAGTAATACAGTACTTAACAAGTACTAATATTTAGAATCTAAAAATTTAACATTCTGTATGTATTTAATTCTCTATTATATAAAGATTTTTAATATTGCTCTAAATACCATTATTAAGGCTGGAGTGTCTTTAGAAAGGTGCAAATGTCGATCTTCTAGTCTTACTAATATTTTTCTTAAATCAGTGAGGGTGATGGGGGAACTCCACTCCCCCAAACGAATTTTTTATGGCGCTAGGGCCCCCTCAGGTCCCATGAAGTCGGCTCCACTGTATATACATATAATCACTCTAATATGCTTTTTTTTTTCTCCTGTACACATTAGCATCTTCAGTGGCTCCCATCGAAACATGTGAGCTGAATTTTGGTATGAAGAGTTGTTTTCGAGGCAGAACGTACTATCAAAATTTGGGTAAATTTTTTCAACCTGGCCATTTACGTAGATATTAATTGTTTTTTTGTGGTTTTTGAAAATTTGATTCACTACACAACTTCTTCTGCAGATTGAGTTAAGGGTTGAAATTCGGTACATGCTATATGGATTCAGTTCATGTTAAAATACGATTCTTTGTGTTTTTCCACTCTTTTTCTCAACCACGCTGCAATTTTTTATTTTTCTGGAGTATACTCAGGGTTACCAACTCTCGAAACGACTAACCTGGAAGAATTTTAAGGGGTCGACTAGGGGGGGGGGGGATGTAAGAAATTGTCAATCAATTTTAAATTAATACTTACTTTGCTTTCGAGCAGTATCTAATATTTGACGGTTTTTCACCATAAAATCATAATCATTGAAGATCGAAGTTTTGAGAGCTACGGTTTTCAAAAAACCGTAGAAATTATTGTGAGGTCGGGAGGATAACCATTATTACCGGAGTCTCCTGGGCAATCCGGGACGGTTGGCAACCCTAAATATACTCCTCAAGAAACGATTTTAATATTTAGCCCGCGGTTTTAAAATTTTATGAGGAGTAAAATCGAGCGTTAAATAAAAATTAAATGGTATGTTCCTTTGCGTAATAGTATATTACATACCGAGCGAGGAAGTGATCTATTACAGCCGAACGACAAGGTACAGTCGTGAGGCTGGAATGATATTCCCCGAGGTTTGTATACTATTTTACTCACAATCTATCACATTAACAATCAATTTCTGGTAATAATTATTACTTGTATTAATCAGGCAACATAAAAAGTTAGTTGATTGAACCATAGATTCGATCTGACAGTTGAGTCATAATTCACAATTTAATTTTTGACAATATTAACGAAAAATGTCCGACTGCGAATTTGAATCTACACCACCAGAACTTCGAGTAGCTGCAGAACTAGCATCCAAAGGCCTTATTCATGTGAAAAGCAGAGGAAGGTATGTGAATACGTACGAAACGTATATCAACTGGTGCGTCGCTAAAGGTGCGCTGCACACCTCTGAGACTGTGCTCCTTGCCTATTTCGGTGAATTGAGTAATCAGAATAAAGCCAGTACATTATGGTCAAGGTACTCGATGCTACGAACACTATTAAATATTAGGCATAATGTTGACATCAGTAATTATGCAAAATTGCGAGCATACTTGAAAACGCAGAATGTGAGATACAAAGCTAAAAAGTCAAGTGTTCTTTCCGAAGCAAACATCGATAAATTTCTAAACGATGCTCCGATAGAATATCTCCCTCAAAAGGTAACATTTTAATTTCTTTAGTGCATATTGAAAATGTTAAAGTGCAAATTTCTTTCAGATTGCTTTGATTATTGGCATTTCCCACGGTTTGTAGAATAATACGGTTACCTCACTTTGCCGGCAACATCGCGGGTAATACGTCACAGGCTACGTCACCAGTATGCTAGAGGCTGACCGTTACGCGTTATATTACGAGTTTCCGTAGTTTTCTTTTGTTGTACCGACTGTTGATTATTGTGGTTTAAATTGAAGTTTTCGGAGTTTTCGTGTTGTTTTTATTTATAATTTTTATTAGTGTATCTAAAGACTATTTTGAATTTAATTCAACTAAGTACTATATTTCTTTCATAGCGGAGAGTCAGGTAATAATGAAAAAATTTTTACTCTATAATTTGAAATGCTTTTTTGATATTCTATTGTAGAAATGACTGAAACAATTTGTAGTGTGGCTACTTGTAAAAGTAACATTGAAAGGGCGAAAAAGGAAGGGGAATTAATAAGATTTTTTACTTTCCCCCAAAAATAAGTTTTTAAAACAATGGGTTCGTCTTGGTCGAAGAAATGGCCCCTTTGATCCAAAAAATAAACGTGTCTGCAGTAAACATTTTGCGCTGGATCAATATGAAGACATGATTGAAGCTCAGATAACAAATAAATTGCCAAAAAGACTCAAATAAACAGGTAAGTTGTCAATGAAATCTTGCCCGAAAAAAATGAGTGTTTTATTGTATATATTTTAGCTATTCCATCACTTAATCTTCCATTGGCTCCTGAACAGAATATTAGTGAAAGAAGTAAGAGAATGAAGTTGAAAGAGGAAAAACGAACCTTCATTCTTATGCAATGCCATCATGGGTACAAAGCCTTTCATTTGGTGGCTTAACTGAGCCCTCATCTTCTTGGCAAAGTGATGTTGAACGTTTGGATGAGTGGTTCGTTAAAGTAAATAAAGATCAATTCAAAATTACAACAAAAATTGTAAAACGTACAACTAATTTTATATGTAAAAAAGAACCCTTTATTGCCAAACAATTAATTTATTCATTTGTTCGACAGAGAGTATTCATCAGGATAAAATACCTTAATTCAAAGAAATCTGAAGAACTTTCATTGAATAAAAGAAAACGTGACACCGATGAAGCTAGAAGATTTTATAAAAAAATGAGAAAAACTGTAACATAATCTATTATTCTATTATCATTGTTCTATATAAATAATATACATATACAATTCAATTATTACTTAGGTGTGTTAATAAATTTTAAACCATTTTTTCTTTGTTGTGTTTGTATTTTGATATAAATATATTTTGTCGTAATACTTCGTCTTATTCAAGACCCAAAATAACTATAATATAGGTACAAATAAACATTCATCGTGTAATTCATATAATACCGCCTTCGTGTAAGTTTCAATATTTTAATGGAAAATATACTTTCAGTTATCATTCATTGTCCTTTGTCTCGATTTTAATAAACTTGGCCTGTAATTATTAAAAACATTATTTTCATTACACTTGAGATGCTGGGAATTTGCCAACAGCATACTTGTGACGTCACGACTGGCCGTGTCATGATTGGTTAAAAGTTACGAGGCAACCGTATTATTCTACAAACCGTGGGCATTTCCGGAGCTTGCAGGTGTGATGAACTTCTGAAAATGAAAATAAATGATTTGGAAATTTTAGGAAATCGGATTATAATAACGACTCCTATAACAAAAACCTATTCCTCGAGTACATTTGTGATTACAAAACCGGTATGGATGAAAGTAGTGAAAAAATACTGTGACATGCGCAACAATAACGACTGTGAAAGTTTGTTCTTACAAATGAGGTTTAGCAAAGTTACACGATAGCCTTTTGGGCATAATTTTATCGGAAGTTCTTCGAAAAAAATTGCAACCTTTTTAAAACTAGAAAATGTTAATTGGTTCACAGGACATTGTTTCAGAAGTACTTCAGCGACATTGTTAGCAAATACAGGTAGAGACATTCTACAGTTGAAGAGATTAGGGGGGTAGAAATCTAGTACCGTGGCTGACGGTTATGTGGAGAATTCTTTCCATGGACAAGTAAAAATGGCTAATATGTTGTCGCATGCTGAAAATTCTAGAACGTCGGCATTATCATCGAATTCTGAAACTCATAATTTTGAGCAACAAGGTCTTGCTTTAACGGTCAATAGTAATCATAATTCGAATGTAACTATTAATATTTATAATTCCAAATAGTTTTTTTTTATATTAAATGAATATCGAGTTAATTCTAATTTATTTCCATGCTAGTAGGTAAAGTGACACAAGCTAGCCGGTAAAGTGACATTTGCTAGCCGGGAAAGTGAGATTCGCTAGCCAGGAAAGTATGAGGTATGTAATGAAGCGCTTCCCGACTGTTCTGAAGGTTAGAAAACCATCGATTACCGATCGATTGTGAGTAAAGTACTTTGAGCACCTTTCACTTCGAGAGTATTAGTATACTGCAGTATATATTAGGGTATACCGGCAACAGTTGATGCATGTATAGGTATTCATATCTAGTGATACTTATATTTGTGCACAATAAACAAAATTATAGAGTGATTGCATTCAACGAAACATTAGAAGATATAAAAAAAACTGATTCGAATGACAATGATTAACGAAGAAAAAGAATTTGGAAAACACGTGGATGCAGCTTATTTTATTATTATTATTATTAATTGAATTAGCGAATAGTTGTCTGTTATCAGTCTGGAATTTCAGTACGTGGTGCACTTCAGGAATTTGTTTTTCAATAAAATAAATTATCGTTTAAATTATATTCGGGTTTGCTATTAAATCGGAGTTTTTCGAAAATTATTCTGTTGGAATGGCATCTCGACGCGATTCACTTCCCAAAATACGAACTTACTGACGGAGCTCTTCTCCTCACGAGTTTTTTCATCTTTCAGATATTTAAGAAGTTAATGGAAGTCTGGCAATCGCAGGAACAAATGAGCTATCATTGTTAACGTTCAGAATACGTTGTAAGCACGCAACGGTCTTAAAATCCATTTATTTTCCGCCGGATGTGTTCAAGAACTGACGTATTATCCAACAATGATCTCTTCAAAACAACGTTCGGTAACAAATGGAAACATGGATGAAACTCAGTGGCGGATTAACAAATTTGCCGCCGATAGACTAATTTATATTGCCGCCTATTATAGATCATAACGCCCGCTAATTATACGAGGAGAAATGAAGCAACTTCCATTGATTAAATACTTCATAATCCTTGTCGTATACGACTCTGGATTTCTCCGGCAATGAATTTTTCGCAGCTTTGGCTGCATTTTTTGTGAAATTCTTGGGTAAATTCATTTTCATTTCCATTATTTCTATAAGACTACACAAAAAAAGCAGCAATGACATTCAGTAAATATGATGACAAAAATATTCACAAACGTCAAAATATCTACAAATGACATGCCAAATATGAGAAGCAAAATGGAAAGTATAGGAGCAATGAATCGATTTTGAAATCGATTTTTCATTATAATAAAATAATTTTTTCGTGAAAAATAAAATCTTGTATGCACCACGTGCGTTACTAGATCCTAACGCTCATCGGGCGTTAGGATCTATATAAAACACTTGGTACATAAATAACTATTAGAAAATTATCAAATGCGAGCGCACCCGAATTTTTTTCGAAATTTCAAGGTCACGTTATTTAGAAGTACTTCAAATTTGCGCTTTTAATGCGAAGCGTGCAAATCTGGCAAAAAAAATTAATAAAATACAAAATACGAAAATAATACAAACGTCTATTAAAATCAAATAAAATGCAAAAAAAATTCATTTCAACAAAATATAAAACTTGAATGATATAACATATTTTATAAATACTCAAATAAATGAAATATCAATTTTTCTTTGGCTTACATTACAGTTTTCTTCTGAATTTTTATATTATCATCAAATTAAATCGAATTTGCAATATCGGATTCAATTGCTGAAAGCGTAAATATGTTTTGGATTGATTGGGCCGATACATGGTGTAAATTAATAAACATATTAAAAAAATAGTTATTAATAACAATTTACACATTTATTTAAAGAAATAACGCATGAAGCACGTTTCGGTGCGTCATGCTTCAGATGCTAATGGCAAACTAACTATGTTTCTCTGTCATATCGAAAACAAGAAATGAAGAGATGACAAATTGTATCGAAGGGGTAAATAGAAGGATGGTTACAAATAATTATTAGAATAGATAAAACCAATTCTGAACTGCTAGTCTGGTAGTTCGGTAATTTTGAAAAGATTGAGAAGGGGGCTTGAAGTATAATCGATTTGGCTATATATTATATATTTCAAGCCCCCTTCTCTGCGGTCTCCTATTGAATAGCCCAATCGATCATACTTCAAGAACCCTTCTCAATCTTTTCAAAATTACCGAACTACCTGACTAGCTGTTAAGAAATGTTTTTTCCTATTCTAATAATTATTTGTAACCATCCTATTTACCCCTTCTACACAATTTGTCATCTCTTTATTTCTTTTTTTCTATATAACAAAGAAACAAAGTTAGTTAGCCATTAGCATCTGAAGAAGCTGAAGTTCCACCAAAACTTGCGTCATGCGTTATTTCTACAAATAAATGAGTAAATTGTTATTATTAACCATTGTTTTAGTATAAATATGTTTTAATTCAATGTGAACATGAGAACGAATGTTCCGTTGAACAATTGCAGCCATTGATTTGAATATTCTTAAAATATTATCAATATTAGGAAAAATGTCAAGCAGATTGTGATGTCTAATCCAATTGCACATATTCTTGATATTTATGTTTTTATCATTCAATGCCAAATACCCTTTGATGTGCAAAATCTCTTCAACAAGATCATCAGAAACATCTTGTGAATAAACTTCACATGAGTTCAATGCATCATTTCTTATTTCCGGATCAGAAAGTTTTCGAAATTTGAAAAGACGTATTAAATTTCGAACACTCTGTCTGTTTTTATATTAATCGATCAACAATTGTAAAATACTGTATTATAAATAATATCACTCTTTCACACTGAACTTTAAAATTTAAATTGAACATGTAGTAAGTAGTGTTTTTTTATTTAGTGGAAACTGTGGAGACGCCGCCGCTGTTCCGAGTAGGTATAGAGATAAGAAATTTTGCGAATTTTATTGATTTAATCTGGATACTATGTTAATAGTGGAAGGCGGCTCTTGCCACCGCAGAAAAATTTATGTTTTGAAAATTTTGGATTGATTGGGCCGATGCATGGTGTAAATTAATAAACATATCAAAACAATGGTTAATAATAACAATTTACACATTCATTAAAAGAAATAACGCATGACGCACGTTTCGGTGGAACTTCACCTTCTTCAGATGCTAATGGCAAACTAACTATGTTTCTCTGTTATATGGAAAACAAGAAATAAAGAAATGAAAAATTGTATAGAAGGGGTAAATAGAAGGATGGTTACAAATAATTTTTTTTTTTTTTTTATTTCAAAATTATTGTCGCATCAACCATAACGGTTATTAGCGACGGTACAGTGAACTAGATACAATGGTAAAGCTTAGTTAATATTAGGAACCTAATTAAATTTACACCATTCTTACTATCGAGGATATTCGATAGCGAACCAGTTATGCCACATAGATTTCTTTCATTATTGAATTTAACACAATCTATTAATAAATGTATCACTGTTAAATCCTCATTACAAACTAGGCATCTAGGACTCGCTTCGCGTTTGATTAGATGTACATGGGTGATTCTGGTGTGTCCTAGACGCAGTCTCGACATTTTGACTTGAAATTGTCGATTTTCCGAAAAACACTCCCACTTGTCATAGTTTTGTTTCACTTCCCTTAATTTCGAAGATTTTGTGCGCCATTCGGTCTGCCAGGACTGTATGATTCTCTGCTTGATTGTATTCTGAAAGTCCGTAGGTGTTATTAGGAGGGAAGTTTCGGCATCTGTATCTACAGTTGCAGCAGATCGGGCATAGGTGTCCGCTTTTTCATTACCTTCGATGCCTATGTGCGAGGGAATCCATATGATAACAACTTTTTTGTCTGAATTGGTTGCCATGCTCATTTCGAAATGGATGTTGAAAGCAATAGGATGACTTGTATATATATGTTGTATTGTATGAATGGAATTCAGGGAATCCGTAAGTATTATGAAATTGTTGTGATTCTGATTTGAGTTGATGAATTTATATGCCCTGTAAATTGCATACATTTCTGCTGACAGTATACCTGTAGAAGATGGTAGAGAGTAAGTGTAGTTTGAGGATTTAGTGATTACAGCAGCTCCAACACCAGTTGATGATTTTGATGCGTCAGTATAAATGTGTTGGTATTTAGGATAATTATGTAATATTTCTCTTAGCTTAGTTTTTACAAATAATTATTAGAATAGAAAAAACCACTTCTGAACTGCTAGTCTGGTAGTTCGATAATTTTGAAAAGATTGAGAAGGGGGCTTGAAGTATAATCGATTTGGCTATATATTATATATTTCATGCCCCCTTCTCTGCGGTCTCCTATTGAATAGCCCAATCGATCATACTTCAAGACCCCTTCTCAATCTTTTCAAAATTACCGAACTACCTGACTAGCTGTTCAGAATTGTTTGTTCCTATTCTAATAATTATTTATAACCATCTTTCTATTTACCCCTTCTACACAATTTCTCATCTCTTTATTTCTTGTTTTCTATATAACAAAGAAACAAAGTTAGTTTGCCATTAGCATCTGAAGAAGCTGAAGTTCCACCAAAACTTGTGTCATGCGTTATTTCTACAAATAAATGTTATTATTAATCATTGTTTCAGTATAAATATGTTTTAATTCAATTTAAACATGAGAACGAATGTTCCGATGAACAATTGCAGCCATTGATTTGAATATTCTTAAAATATTATCAATATTAGTAAAAATGTCAAGCAGATTTTGATCCCTAATCCAATTTTCTTGATATTTATGTTTTTTATCATCCAATGCCAAATACCTTTTGATGTGCAAAATCTCTTCAACAAGATCATCAGAAACATCTTGTGAATAAACTTCACATGAGTTCAATGCATCATTTTTTATTTCCGGATCAGAAAGTTTGCGAAATTTGAAAAGACGTATTGAATTTCGAACACTCTGTTTTTAGATTAATCGATCAACAATTTCAAAAAACGGTATTATAAATAATATCACTCTTTCACGCTGAACTTTAAAATTTAAATTGAACATGTAGTAAGTAGTGTTTTTTTTATTTAGTGGAAACTGTAGAGCAAGCCGCCGCTATGTTTCGAGTAGGTATAGAGATAAGAAATTTTGCGAATTTTATTGATTTAATCTGGATACTCTGTTTATAGTGGAGGGCGGCTCTTGCCACCGCAAAAAAATTTATGTTTTGAAAATTTTGGATTGATTGGGTCGATACATGGTGTAAATTAATAAACATATCAAAACAATGGTTAATAATAACAATTTACACATTCATTAAAAGAAATAACGCATGACGCACGTTTCGGTGGAACTTCACCTTCTTCAGATGCTAATGGCAAACTAACTATGTTTCTCTGTTATATGGAAAACAAGAAATAAAGAAATGACAAACTGTGTAGAAGGGGCAAGTAGAAGGATGGTTACAAATAATTATTAGAACAGGAAAAACCAATTCTGAACTGCTAGTCAGGTAGTTAGGTAATTTTGAAAAGACTGAGAAGGGGGCTTGAAGTATGATCGATTTGGCAATTCAATAGGAGACCAGAATTCTTGTATTTATTTATCTGTAATGGTTCTAGGAAATTAAGTTTAATTCCCTCACTTTCAGCATTTAATATTTTAAAATCGAAATTGAATGTGTGATATTCTTGGATTGAATGGTTTGCATAATGTGAATTCGACTTTTGATTAACAGTTTTTGTGTTCTGAAATTCTAGTTCGAAAACATCTGAAAGTTTTACCAATGTAAAACTTATCACAATCACCACAATTAATATTATAAACTCCTGATTTATTATCTTTATGAACTTTGGATTTATTATTTTTCATATATATCATATCCTAAATTATTACCGATACGATAAGCAATGTTAATGTTGTGCTTAGATAAGAGAGATTTAAGTATTTTACTTAAATTTCCGATGAAAGTGAGGCTGTTATATTTGATATTATTTTTAGTATGGGCTAATCGCATCTTTGAACATTTTTTTATCTATTATATTGGTATTGAACTACCTGACTAGCAGTTGAGAATTGGTTTTTCTTTTTTTAATAAATATTTGTAAACATCCTTCTATTTATCCCTTCTACACAATTTGTCATCTCTTCATTTCTTGTTTTCGATATAACAGAGAAACATAGTTAGTTTGTCATTAGCATCTGAAGAAGGTGAAGTTCCACCGAAACGTGCGTCATGCGTTATTTAATGAATGTGTAAATTTTTATTATTTACCATTGTTTTGATATGTTTTGAAAAGTTTATATATTTTAAAAAAATTTCGCTTGCAAAAATTTGCCCTCTATGAAAATTTGCCACCTATGAAAATTTGACGCCTTAGGCTACAACCTAGCTAGCCTATTTAGAAATCCGCCCCTGGTGAAACTCAAATAGCTGCTTAGGATATTTTAATTCAATTTGATTCAATCAGTGTAGGATATTTTACTACATTTGTTTATATTATCATTCCGTGAAACTCCCCTTAATACCATGTAATTCCAGAATATTATTTAAACTTGATGTAGGCAATCGAATCGTTTAACTAAGTGCCAGATCTACCAGTGTAATACAGCCGCAATTAAACGTGCCACGTCTGTCCGATTATGCCTCGACGGTCGATAATGTTCGTGTAGCATGCCCCGTGTTTGGTTGATAATAATCAGAAAGTCATGTTGATTAAACAAAAACAAAATATCATGGATTCACTACCGCCGTTGATATTATGATAATTTCTTCGAAGGATTTAAAACTTCAATTGGAACTAGTGAAACTGATTTTAATTCATGTTATCAATAAATCTCGGACTAATTATCGATGCGTATTTTCCTGCGAAGCAACTGGATGGACTCTTTCTTGAGTAATTTTATTCAGTTTATCATATTGCCATAAAAACTAACGTTCAACCATGAATGTGTACTTATACAGCCTATTTTAAAATAATTCTCTTCTCAAGAACTCAATATTCTGGAATAAAGGATATTGGAATCAAAGGCAGAATCAACAACGTGAAAGTCAGCGGAAAACTGTCCGTCGATGCACCGGAGCTCCGACAACGCAGCGCATCATCCTCCCTTCCGCTTCGTCTATTTTCCATCTATCCGTTGAAATATCGCGTGCGACGACACAGCGCATTAATGGGCATACCATAAGGATGAGGCCCCATTAGTGCGATGCATTGCGTTGCGTCGCTTTGCATCGTCGCGGCGTCAACGCTGCGACATTTTACATATTTATTTTGTGATTATAACTCAAATAAAATAATATTTTTGAGTATATTATCAATTCATTATATATATATATATATATATATATATATATATATATATATATATATATATATATATATATATATATATATATATATATATATATATATATATAATAATGTATATTAACACAAAATTAATATTCCATCACATCAGTTTCATATAAAATAAAAACAACAAATATTTTTCTATCAATTATAATAAATGTAAATAAACAAGATACACTCTTACCTACAAATGCATTGCCAGAGTATGGATTGGACTATTCCTAACTAAACTAAACTAAATATTATACTTCGGCTTCAACTATCAAACCTAAATCATCCATTCTGTCAATTCGCCT
>JARQZK010001552.1:202500-232500 GCA_030704885.1 Cynegetis impunctata | reverse complement strand
TCGACATCAACTCAATCCACGTTCCAAATTTCAAGTTTCCATTGTAAGAAAAAATTCGCGAAATGCCATGGCATACTGATGGCGAAACAGATCAAAATGCAATTCGAACGAAATATTCACCACAAAGGGCAGCGTGGTTGGGAAAAAGAGTTGAAAACCACAAAGGATCATAGGTCAACATAAACTCAAAGAACTTTTACCCTCTTACTCAATTTGCAGAAGCTGTGACGTTTTGTAAATTTTCTACAACTACGAAAAGACAAGAAATATTTAAGTAGAGATTTATACATATATATATATATATATATATATATATATATATATATATATATATATATCTCCGTTTACGTTTCTAATAGTCTTTGATTTAAAGTTTTTAATTGATCATAAGGGTAAAACGACTAATTTTTTTTTAGATGAATTCAAGTAAAACTCATTATTTTTTGCCAAGCTTTAGAATTTAATTTAATTCTTCTTCAGGGCTTCAAATTTTGAGGTTATTTGTAGGATTTCTGCCAGGCTCAAAACAGATTTCGTTTTTTAATTTAAAGTAATTAAGTTCGGACATCACATGTATTTTCTGTTAGTAATCTTCAAACCTTGTATTTTATGAATCCTTAAGGTTTAAAGTCAGCAAATTACCAATCTGCTGATTAACCTTATATAAAGTAAATAACAGTTAAATACTAACAAAATACCATGTGATAACGTTCCGAACTTCAATTACTTTAAGATTAAAAAACGAAAAATTCTGTTTTTGAGCCTGCGCAAGAAATCCATAGCAAAATACGTCAAAAATTTGAAGCCCTGAAGAAGAAATTAAAGTTAAATTCTAAAGCTTGGCAAAAAAATAATGAGTTTTACTTAAATTCATCCAAAAAAAAATTAGTCGTTATATATATACTATATATATATATATATATATATATATATATATATATATATATATATATATATGATATATAGGGGAGAGTTGGGCAAAACAGGATAGTTTAATGTTATTATGCTTCAAAAAACCTACAACTAGGCTATTCACGTCAACAGTTTTTTCTACATTTTTAGTTTCTCTATTAGTTATCCTCTATAGTAAGGCTCATTGGATGTTTTGGGAACATTCAGGAATAAACAAGAAAATGATACATTTTGATTCAAATGAAATAAATCCCGTTTTACCCACCCCACCGCGCCCCCCACGTTCGGGGGGTTTTTGTTGTAAAACGGAGGGGAAACAACAGTATCGGTATTTTTTGAACAAAAATATTTTTAAAAAATAGAGCAAGTAGATCTGGCTTAGCTCTAGATCTAGGAAAAACCAATGTAGGTGCATAAATAAGTAGCACTCATGCAAATTTCGACAGTAACAAGAACGCCGCTCAGCTGAAGACAGACAGCCAACTCTGTCTTTTTCTCTCAGTGATAGGCATTTTGATTTTTTTTGGTACAGTCATTATTACCAGTTTCGTCAACATTATAAATGCGTTCAGGGTATCTCATGTTTTTGAATCACTTCAGAAAGCAACGAAAAATATTTTTTGCACGGAAGGTCTGTTGAAACCCATGGCTCTCGCAAGTTGAAGTTGGCTCAGGGGTGCGAAGTTTAACCTTAGGATCGTCTTTTAGAAAACCGAGAAACCATGCTCTTACCGGCATTTTCTTATCTTTGTTAAATTGATTAGCTAAGCCGTTTCGGTTAGATAATTTGAAACGCCAAACTTCTAAGGTCAGTTTAGAGTAAAAACCAAATAGACGTGAGTTCTATGGACAAAAATGTGTTGAACCAACTCCTCCTCTTGTTCCAGGAAGAAAACCGGTTTATGACGCCCTAATCCTTTTTTTCCTGAATGTGAGAAGAATGCCTCTTTCAAATTTTTTTAACTCTTGCTTCTTATGGTTGTTCGAGACACCCCAAATTGTTTTGATGCTTTAAATAACCCATTTCTCCCTTTTACCTCCTCTCACAGCCTGTGTTCATACTTTCCTCATTCCAGCCACTGGCCGATCAGTTTTTCTTGTATATTTCCCATCGTAATTATATGCCTGCAAAACAAATAAAAAAATGATTCTTGCGTGGTTGGACAAAAACGGGATAGTATCTGATTTTACCCGACAGCTTGATATCACCATTTTACCCGACTATGTAATTCAAAATATATATTTCAAAATATTACTTAGTAAAAAATTAACAAGTTTGACATCCTTCAATGCAACATAATGAAGACAAATGATGATAGAATCATAAACAATGACTCATCTTTACTTCTTTCACTGTCTGCAACAAATTACTGTTACTTAAACACAGAGAGCAAACCTTATAGTTTAAACCCTACTTTTTTTAACGCTCGCTGTAGCATTGCACAGAACAATACCAGGTCATAACAAAAACATGCTACTCATAAACAGACGTCATTTAAAGCGACTAAGGCTACTATCTGCTAGTTGGCGCTGCTTATGCGTAAATATAAGCCGGTATCGCCTGTTTTTTATCCCGACTATCCTGTTTTGGCCAACTCTCCCCTATATATGGTATATACCTATATCTACGTATCATATAATCATAATACCTGGACTATATGCTTTTGTGCGTTTTGTATTATCTTCGTGTTTTCTCAAGACGAAGTGCCCATTCTAACGAAATTTCGTAAAATCAATCCAGGAAACTCTGGACTGTTTATTTCTCAAACCAGTCAGCTGTTGAACATCTGGTCACATAGGCTGCGGGAGGTGTTCATCATCATTAGCGTATAGTCTTGGACGATTTATTTGTATTCGTTGGTCGGTGTAGTGGCGGAACAGCTGCTGGGGTGAAACGTGAACAGTAGTATGGACTTTATGGGATGCCCCTCTGGAGTTGAAAACCATACAATTTTATATATTCATAATTCATACAATATGACCGAACAGAGTGCAGGCTTGAATTTCACACTAGGCGATAAAGCTTATAAATGTCACTTAAACTTTATTCGGAAAACTCAAAAAAAAATACTAAAAATCATAAACAAGTATAATGTTCAGACGAAATTTAATTCTCTTACCCCGGTTCCATTTAGAAGCTATAAAATTACACTATAATGAATTAACATATAAATACAAGAATACTGAAAGCATTACTAGGAATAAGAGTATACAATTGACAAAAATAAGTAAACGAGTAGGTATGAAAAATGACTATTTTGTTGCTGTAAGAGTGTTCAACATGTTAAGTTATAATCTTAAAGTATTAACTACTGATAAAGCCAATATAAAGAAGAATTTAAAAAATTTCATAATGGAAAATTATTAGATGCAAAGCGTCTTGTGTTGGAATTCATTGGGAATTCACAGGGCGTTTACATTATATTTAATATTTTATTTTACTTTGTTTTATATCTTGTTCTATTTTATATCTTATTTTGTTTAATATTTCATTTTATTTTATCGATTGTTATGTTGGTGTAAAATTTATTCTTTATTTTTTGTATTAGTTTTAAGTTGGCCAGCCTATGTACAAGTGACTAAGTTCACTTCTGTAAGGATATTACATGTAATGTTGTATAGGTGACTAGTTTACCTCAAACTTCTTGTGATATATTTTTTTTGATGACATGAAAAATTTTTCGAAAATCGTAGTCTGGGATGTCTAAAACGGATTAAAAAAACTGCTCCCGCACCTGACTGATTTCCTTCTATACACTGTAATAGTTTGTATTCAATATAAAAATGAATGAAATATAGGAATTTATATAAAATATCAGTTCAATATCAGTTTGTACCGTCTGCTGTACACATTTAGCAGTTTTTCAATTCTTTGTAAATGGTACTAATGGTTTCATAGATCCATTCTATCAATCTTACCCTTGTACCATCAACCGATAGACTATAAATCAATCAACAAACAGACCTACTCTCAAGTTATCATTAGAGGCTGAATCGATCCGAGATAATTAAAGGTTTTTCTAGTTCTTCTGTTGTTAAAAATATCCGACTAATGTTCTTTTGTGATGTTCCACAGAGTTTGAAGATGAATTTGAGCGTCTTCGTTCCCTTGATACCACGATGGGAACAGAACTCCTGTGCATGACGCAATATCGAAAATTGTGCAGTTAGTCATAATTGATCGAGTTTCCGTGAGCGGAATGTGCCTCTGGCTTCGATATTGATTGTTGGCGGAAACTGTGTTGATATGGGAAATGTGATAAGTTTTCCAATTAGGTTATTCGGTAAAATAGCCATATTTGTTTGCCAACGCTGAGTATAAACAAAGTACATAGTTTGGCGTTGAATATTTCAGAATTTAGTCGATTAATCGTGCCGTTAAAGTCAACAGTGAAAGACGCGTACAGTGACCATCTGAGAAGGCATGCTGGGTTCGGATCCTGAGATTATTTAAGTAGATAATGTATAACTTTCAGAAGCCCATTGGCCGTTAGAGACAGTCGTTGAACTGTAGATTCCTAGTGAGATGGAAAAAAGGTTGCGGATTGTTTTTAAATTGGTTTCATACCTCCTGTAAAAAGGTTTTGAATTTTTTCTTTCTGTTATCAAGACCCGTCCATGGCAATAAAAATATGTTAACTAGGACATTTATTCGAAAATAATCAAAGAAACCTCCAGCGGAGCTGGTTGTACGACTTCACGAAAAATCGTTATATTCCCATCTAACTTCAGACGATACATGTTAGAAATATTAAGTTGTTTATCACAATCAATGGAAAATCATAGACAGACTGCTTCGCCATTATTTGGGGCTCATCGGTAACATCCATCCATCGAAAATGATAACCAACCCATATTTCGAACGTTCTTATATTTTCCTTTCAGCAACACAATGGCATATAAATATGACACAGCGCCACCAGGCGGAAACAAATGAACCACATCTTTCAGACAGACGGGACATTTCGGCAACGAGAACTCGTACGTCCTGACACCCGAATACGGTTACAATATTCGCTAAGCTAGAGTACATATAGATAACTATCTCGATATATATAAATATATATATATATATATATATATATATATATATATATATATATATATAGCCGACTTAGTTATACCCTAAATTGTCTCGTTTAGCCGGTGGCACGCGTCAAAAATTTTAAAAAATAGAGTTTTTTCCTAAATTAAGTGAAAACCTTGAGTAATCTTTTCGTTATATTTAGTTTCCTACAATTATCTCAATACATACTTCCAACTTTGTTTCATTATGAGTACTGTTAATAATAAAATTGATTTATGCGGGTAATTGTAAATATTTTTTTTTGGCAAATCCTCTTATCCAGCGGAAAATATTTAAGAGATGAAATAGCTTCCAAATACATACAGTTACTCGACAAAAGTATCTGGAGTGTCAAAAAACCATTGATATAAAATATAAGAATAAACGTTGAGGCATTATGTTACTTTTATAACACTTCCACTCATTTACAGCAGTCGACTATACCTACTAGTAGGAAACGTAATGTTATAGTACGTTACACATAGATATGATAACTTTTGATTCCATTCTGATGATACAAAATGAAAAAAAAATTAAGGTTTAAAACATCTGAGAAAACATGCTTCAATAGCAAACTGGATTAAAAGGTGGAAAACAATTTTATTTATTGCACAAAATTGATCGGTGTTTGATATCTAATATTAATATATATATATATATATATATATATATATATATATATATATATATATATATATATATATATATATATATATATATATATATATATATATATATATATATATATAATAGTTATATTATATAGTATATAATATATAATATATATATATATATATATTCATATATTCAATATATATATTTTTTTTTTTTTCATTAGTAGCTACTCATAAAAGAAGAGTTATCAAAAAAAAATGAGTAAAAACAACTCATGAGATTTCACAATGAAAAAAATTCTCTCTTCCTTTTATTTTGGTTTGTTATTATAGAACATTTAGATAATTCTCTTTAAACTATAATTCTTTTACTGGTCAGATTTTAATGTTACTATTGAACTCGCAGAATAAATTTTACAAAGAGAACTACAGTAAGGTCATCAAAATGTGTGAATTGTTTCAAAGTAAATTATAGCTGTTCTTTTTTGCTGAAGCTCCCTACGCTGAACCCCTAAAAGTCCATCAATTATTTGGTACCGTATTAAATTTTAAAAAGGCAGCGTTGCAGGCACTATTACTTTAAACGACTGTGTTGGAAGTTGTAGAGCAGCTCGTTGAAAATTTCAACGCCATCTAGCTCATTTCTGCTCGACCGATTTTGAATTAACGTTCCTGGTTTACAGAACGTAATTAAAAAAGAGGTTGTTACATCTATGTTCTATGATCCTCGAAGCGTCGTCCAAGTTCAAAACTTAGGCAAGTTTGGACGTGAGCCATTGTGCATAGAAGTTCCTATTTGTTCGTGTTACGAAATTTAGCTTTCAAGGCTCAGTACTTATTAACTATAATGAATATTTAGCCTCATCTACAAAGATAACCGTGTTAAGTAGCTGAATAAGATATCAAACTTCGACAATATTTCGTAAAGGGAATCTCATGGTTCTGACCGCTTCAGGTACATGCACTTCAAGTTATTTGATTTATTCATTCATTTATTTATTTATTACATAAGAACTTCGTTTGGATAGTTTTATTTCATCGATTTTGAAGGTATTTGCAACTTCTGAGATGTCAAAAATATCGATACTATTAGTAGATTGTCACAACGTTACTGTCAAATAATGATCATGGCATGCTTACCAAAGAGCGAATGGGGACACCATGTACAAGGAACATTTTCACAAAAAAATGCTCATAAGTCCGAAACCTGACTAGCTAGGTATAGGTATGATATACATAGAATAAAAAAAATTCCAGCATCTTTCCGAATTTTCAATAATATACAGGGAATTTTTTTTGAAGTAACGCAGATTAGACTGAAGTGTAGGAATATATATATATATATATGTATATATATATATATATATATATATATATATATATATATATATATATATATCAGATATCCCCCAAACCTCAAATATACAAGAGGTATGGAATGGATGTAATAACCACTTTCATTCCGACTGTTAACTTTCCATACAAGAAATAGTATTTATTTTCATTGAAAATTAATATGAAGTCAAATTTGTATGAGTCATACCAAAATGAATTGTTTCTTTCATCGATTGATTAATATCTCTGCTTCATGATCGTGAAATGAATATATTATTCATGGAGCCAATAAATTCAAGGATGAAATACAGCTTTACAATTGGATGGAACTGTACTATCTCACATCATTTCCAGTAAGTATTTCATTCATCATCACTAACAAAAGATAAACCACCAACATTTCCTTAGACACAATTATTCGTTCAAGATATGATCCTAAATCACTATATTGCCCCTGTTTCACAGGCAAATTTCCAGAAACGATGATATAATTACTGTAAAGGATCCCGTGGGATAATCCGAAGGATGTTTTCGGGCGTTCCGACTATCCGAACATATATTTCTATCTCTCTACATTTCTCGTTCCCTAGGCAACGCTGCAAATCAGATATAATTTTTCATTTCGTTCTTCCGTTAAATTGGTAACCGAAAAAGCCTAGCTTTATTCCTTATTGCGGCTTTGTAAAGAGCTCACTCTCCGGAAAATAATATTTCAAACAATAATTTTCTAGAATTATTGTTCCCCTGAAGTATCTATTGGTTTATTAATTCCAGTGTTACGTCAAGCTAAGCTGTACCTCTTACTAGGTAGATATGAAGAATTAAAATTAAGATACCCCAAAGCGACCTTCGACAGGAATTCAAACAAAAATCTCATTTTAACTCGAGAGAAAAAAATGTAAGCATAGGGAGAATCAAAGGCTCACTTTACTTCCAAAACTTCATAACACAGAGTATCAAACCTTGGTTCTGGAAAAAAAATCTGCCTAGAAAACTAGTAGTTAGCATCAATCGCTGTAGAAGTAACCACTACAACTTAGCTGCGTCATTAGCACGTATAGGCATAATCGAGAACTCATCATGCTCTTGCGGTTATGAAAATCAGGACCTAGATCATATACTTTGGCAATGCCCTTCTTACAACAAACAGAGAAATATCCTGTTTATGAATTTAGCAAAGACTAAACTGTTTCCTCCTTTCAACTCTAACTCTTTCTTATCAGAACTGAAATATAGTCAAATAAAACATATTTTTAAATATTTACAAGACTGTAAATTGAATGTGTAAAATGGCATAGTGAAATCCCTGTAAAGTAATTAAGAAAATTACCTGTGTAAAATTAAGTCTGTAATTTATTTTTGTATCTATTGTACAGCTGTATAGTCCCGTTTGGGGACTTTAGTAGGCTTAAATAAATAAAAAAAAAAATATGAAAAAATTATTCCATATAATTTATTCAATCGTTTAAATACCCTATAATATTCTCCTTCATTATTTAGTCTTTGTTCTATAAAAAACGTAGTTTTTATTTGTCACATAATAAAGCATATTAAGCTTTAGTTATCCTTTTCAACTGATGATGGCTCAGTAAATTAGTGCGATTAACATTTCATTCCAACTGAACTAATGAAAACTTAATAGGAATATATTTCATTTAGTATAATATATATATATATATATATATATATATATATATATATATATATATATATATATATATATAAATATATATATATATATATATATATATATATATATATTTATTCGAATTGTTGTTGCCTGTGAACTATTTCTAATCTCTTTATAAATATTAGCAATAACAGGCTTGTTGAATCTCAAAAAACTTGATTTTATTAAAAAGTTGACGTTTCGCCACGACATTCGTGGCTTTATCAAACCTTTTCAATAAATTTCAGTTTTTTGAGATTCAACAAGCCTGTTATTGCTGATAATTATCAAGAGATTATATATATATATATATATATATATATATATATATATATATATATATATATATATATGTAAAAGACCTCGAGAATACCTTCGCCATAATGGATACCACTCAGAGCTAAATCATGCGACCCGCAAAATGTAATGCTGGAGTTGATAGATGTTATAATTTTCTGGTTTTCTTCAATAATATCATGAGAGTATTTGTTGAGTTGCACATCTACATGCACATTTCCGAGAAATTATTTAGCAGCTTCCTGTGCCGCCTTATGGATTTCCATACGCCCCTTGCACTGCTCGTGAACATCTTTGAACTCACAAAATGGCCTCATGATTAATGATATATTTCATATAGGTAGGTATAAGAATGATAACTGAAAAATCTATTCCCTTTTATATACCATACGAAGATTTCTGAACACTATCCAAACTAACTCCAGTAGGTGCAAAGCAAACTTACTTGAAAGTTGAAAAGTCTGTACTAAAAATTGTTCATTTTGATGGGTATCAAAGCAACTTTTAGTATAGGTTTTCCAACTTTTACAGTCTATCAAAAAAACTTTATTCTAACAACACAGTTTATAGCAATGTAGAGAATGATTCGACAAAATATTACAATTATGGACACCGTAAAGGATCTCGTCGGACTTAGTCTTAACTCCGACTTAGGACTTCGATTTCTTTCCATTTGACTACATAAATCTCTAGGGGGGGGGTCAACTGCCCCTACCTGCCCCCCCTTGGCAACGCCCTTGATATATATATATATATATATATATATATATATATATATATTTTTTTTTTTATTTATTTATTTTTTCTTTCAAACATGGTTACCAAACTAGACGTATGAGTTATGTTTATCCAAAACATTCATCGTCTTTTTATGAAAGTAGCCCAAGATATATGAGTATCAGACTTTACAACAGCCTGCCACTGACCATCAGGGGTACTGTTCAATTTAAGAAATTTAAACAAAATATAATCGAATATCTTATAGAGCTGGAACCGTATACGTTGAGAGAATACTTAATGTTGTTTATTTTCTTATATTTATGTTGTATATTTTATTGAATTTTTTATGTCTGTGACACAATTTCCATGATATATATATATATATATATATATATATATATATATATATATATATATATATATATATATATATATATTAATATATATATATATATCTATATATATATTTATATATATATATATTTATATAAATATATATATATATATATATATATATATATATATATATATATATATATATATATATATATATATATCATGAAAACACTGTAAAGTGAAGAAATAAAGATGATGTACCTAGTACAAATAGTTCGAGTTACTAGACTCCGGAAAGCTTTACGAATATATAAAATATTATGCATTAACTTTGATAAAAAAGAAAAGCTACTCATTACTATTGAAATCAGTATCCACCTGGATACTGTCAAAACTTACTCCTGAGATCTGTTTTCTGTTACAAAAATACATTCATCATTAGTTATAACTTCTCTCATATCCTTCATATTAGGTATCGTCAGTTGGAGAAGAACCTGAGATATTTGTATCACATAAATTTCTTCAAAGTCCTCGGTACGAACTGTATCTTCAATAGCATTTAGAATATTTTTCATACTATAAAAGAGGGTGAAAAGAAATGTAAAGCTTTATTCGAGATAAGCAAAGTTACCTGATGTCCGACGGCGGACATATTCAAAGCGATGAGACTTCCCAAAGCTATTTATTTTGCTTCTATGAGGCAGTAACAGTTCATTAAAATCGTATTTAATGATGTAAGTTTACGTGAGCAAGATCATTTACATTTGGGACCAATGAAAATTGATCTTTATAGAATAAAATAAACCAACCGGAAATAGGAAAAGCATTCCAAACTGATTCGAGTGTCAGTGGGGGAGGAGAGATAAGAGAAACCTGATTATATATATTTCGAAAGTTGTGACATTTGATAATAAGTTATCGTCCTAGTTGTTGAGTGCATAGATAAAGCTAACGTATCTGCAATGTATACTATGAATTATATACCTCAACATCAACCCAAACCACGGACCAAATTTCAACACGCTATTGTGAAAAAAAATCTTGAAGTGCATCGCCTACTGATGAAACAGATCGAGATGCAATTCTAACGAAATAGTCACCACGAAATGCAGCGCGGTTGAGAAAAAGAGTTAAAACTCACAAAGGATCGTATTTCAACATAAACACAATGTACATACCAAACTTCAAACCTCTAACTCAAACTGCAGAAGCTGTGAGGTTTGGCAATTTTTCAAAAACCGCGAAAAAGCAAGAGATGTCTACGTAAAAATTGCGGTGGTTGCTGAAATTTAACCAAATTTTGATAGTTTCTCTTTGCTAAGAGAAAATGCCAATATCAGCTCATTTGACTAGAAGGCAGCCAATATGTATTGGGAAATATATATATATATATATATATATATATATATATATATATATATATATATATATATATATATATATATATATATATATATATATATATATATATATATATATATATATATATATATATATATATATATATATATATATATATATATATATATATATATATATATATATATATATATATATATATATATAAATATATATATATATATATATATAGAAAACAGAATTCTTGGTGTTATCGAAACACGTTCGTGGCAATAAAATCAAGTACTAGGACATTTGTTTGAAACTAATCAAACAAACCTCCAAGCGGAGCCGGTTATACGAGTTCACGAAACATCGAAATGCCTCCATATACCTTGGACGGTGTATAAAACATTTTTTTTTTGATTAGTTTCAAATAAACGTCCTAGTACTTGATTTTATTGCCACGAACGTGTTTCGATAACACGAAGAATTCTGATTTCTTTTCATTTGCTGCCTGTTTAAAGGATAAAATCGGAGCGCTGTTACTGGCGGTGTGTAATTGTTGCATTACATCGATTTGATGTGGCAACTTTACTCTTGCTTAGCGAATATAGTAACCATCTTCGGGTGTCAGGACGTACGAGTTCACGTTGCCGAAATGTTTTCATCTATCTGTAAGATGTGGTTCATTTGTTTCCGACGGGTGGCGCTGTGTCATATTTATATGCCATATAGTCACTTGAAGGAAAATATGAGGCCGTTAGAAATATTTGCTTGGTTATCACTTTCGATGGATGGATGATACTGATGAGCCCCAAATAAGGACAGACTGTCTATCATTTCCATTGATTGTGATAAACAACTTAATGTTTCTAACATACACCGTCCAAGGTATATGGAGGCATTTCGATGTTTCGTGAACTCGTTTTATTTATATTTAAAGAACAAAGTTAGTAGGATTTTTGGTTCAGTTAAACAATCTTACGATTATATATATTTCTATTTTCATTAACGTTTCGGTCTGTTACTTTGACCTTTATCAAAATGATTGCATCAATTTTGATAAAAGTCAAAGTAACAGACCGAAAAAGAAAATATATATAAATATAAATATAAATAAATAAATAGAAATATATATAATCGTAAGATTGATTAACTGAAACAAAAATCCTTCTAACTTTGTTCTTTAAATATATATATAAAATAATATATATATATATATATATATATATATATATATATATATATATATATATATATATATATATATATATATATATATATATATATATATATATTCATTTGAAATTTTGCACTTTTCCATAGCAACTTTCTGTAGGCTTTGCCACACTCAACTTTTAATTTTTAAATACGGACCTGTATTTTTTATTGCATTTTTTTTAATGCATAGTATTTTCATGTAAATAGTGTTTCGGAAATATTGAACTATTACCAGTAAAATTTCAACATTTTTTTTTGGATACCAGCTGTAATTTAAAAAAATATCATAGAATAAGGTATAGAATGCCTTATATTAGTTCAATGTTTCCAAAAACTTTATATTTTGGATAAAAATGAAACGCCAATATGAAACATGACTCTTGGCATTTGAAAAAATGCAATTAAAAATACAGGTCCGTATTTGGAAATGAAAAGTTGAGGGTGGCCCAATGAGTACGGAAAAGTGCTGCTATGGAAAAGTGGCAACATTTTAAAAAAATCTTCGGTAAATAAGAAGATATAGGCTAAAGAAGAATTTCGATTTTTCCTGTATAACTCTAGAGCTAAAGAAGCTAGGTCTGATTTTTGTAAATTCATATAATTGACCTCTGAAATATGCTTCTTTGTCCTGTTTCAACCAACCCTCTATCTCTTACCGTTAACGAAATTCCCATGCATAGACTCGAATTTAAATTATTGTTGCCTCTCAACGAGACGAGACGAGAGAAGGCTCTTTCTCGTCTCATCTCGTTAGACGAGAGAAAATGTGACTCTCGTCTCGACGAGAGTCCGTTTCTCTCGTCTCGACCCTCTAAAAAATATATTAAATCCCTATATATTTTATTAGGGCTTGCTCCCTCCAAACTTTTTTTATGGGTACGACACTGAAATGAACTTTTCTCCTGAGGAATGTATATAATTTTCTACCTTTCCAACATGAAAAAATTTTCTATACGATAAAATTTAGTTTTATTTCGATTTATCCTTGTACGTCACAACAATATTTTAAAAAACCTGGCAAACTATAACATCTAAAGCAAGTAAACATACATAATTATAATAATTGAAATAACTCATATTATTTAATGCCTGGACACTAAAGGGAGGAAAAATAAATTTTATAATGAAAACGAAAAATGTGTATTGAAGTAAAGAGAGACTTTTCTTCCCTAACGGAGGAGGGAGAAAAATTGCCATTTTTCTTCCTTGTATGCGGGTGAAAAATGTAACTTTTAACATTAAACAGTTAAACGGTCAATAATGGATATTTAAAGTTAATAGTAAAAAACATATTATTTTTAATAATTACAAGAATTTATTGTATTTTGGTATATTGTAACATAGTTACAAAAGTATATGAAATTATTAAAAGTAAGTACCTAAAGAATATAATAAAACAATGAAATGGGGAAAAAAATACCTATTTGTGTATTAATTGTATCATTTAAGAATATATACTTACATATAATTCTTTCAGTGACTTCAGGACTAGTCCTTTTTCTAACCTAATGTAAACACCATGCTAGATAGTAAATGACGGGGAATGTGAGGTCACTATCGACGATCACTGAAAGAAGTATACTTTTTTATATATTAGTTTTTATTGAAAAAATATTATGTATTAATTACTTTTAAATGTATACCTTTTATTAGTCGATTTAATCAATGCATGATAAAAAAATAAATATAAATATTTAAAATTCCTGCATTTATAGGTGTGTAAATAAAGCCCTTTTTCTTAATTTAACTCCGAAACGTTTTTTTTAAAAGAATTCTTATACCTGTCTAAATATTTATCTAGATTTTTGCATACTTTGATAAAAACTATGGGAAACATGACATAAATAACATCTTAACTGTTTAATTTGTAAAATTGTAAAAAATGTTTGCTCGAGAGATCGAGAGAAACGAGAAATTCCCGACGAGAGAGGGGCTTTCTCTCGTCTCGTCTCGTCTCTCGAAAATTTTTTCGAGAGAAAAGATCTCTCTCGTCTCGTCTCGACGAGACGAGAGACGAGAATCTCTCGTCTCGGGGGCATCACTTATTTAAATAGCCCTGTATATATTTGCATGAAAAATTTCTTCTATATAATATGTGTTACAGAACATATTTCTGAAACAAATGGTTTCGTATAAAGACTGTTTTTGCACCTTCGCGATTTTGTGTTCATATTACCTATGTCGAATATGTAATATAATTGATAATATATATGTAATATAATTGATAATTAAATGAATTACGGTAGATTATTTGTAAGAATTATAAAGAATTCTCCAAAAACCATACATAACCTATAATAATATACTGATATTATACTCATTTCTTCAATTTTATATAGTGAATCTATCGTACTAAAATATACAAACACTGGTACTTTACTGGTTTCGTCATCGTTATCCTCAACTGAATAACTTTCACAATTAATTCATTATTAATAAAATAACAATAAATAAAGATTTAGAGTAACTGGATGATTGAGAAAGAGTATCAGTATTTGAACACGCACGGCTATTAGTGTAACACATTTTTAGACCTAGTTACCATTCGCCAAGTGAAGAATATATTGCTCGACTCCAGCGCCTTCGCCATTTTGTGTTGGTACTATTGGTTACGTTCATATTAACCTCTGTCGAATATGTAACATCCGTACTTGATAATTGAATTGATAACGGTCGAACTTCGACCTTTTGGTAAAACATAATAAGCGATATGCCCCCTACCGGTGTCGAATATTACTAACGCATGGGCCACAGATTGATTTATTTACATCTGTTTACGTGTATTTTATATGGGAAGTTGTTGAGTTTCAATTGTGTTTTGGATCGTTCACAAACGTTCAGAAGAGATGAATCACTATTGTTGTGTTCATCTTGGGCAAAAAAACACGAATATAGCTTCCGAAAGCTGGACAATTCAAAGTTGCATTCCAAACAAAGTTGGGAAACAAGGAAATGATGGACAGAAGAAAGTTGTGGATTCATAACTTGAAGATAGAAAAAATGTCTGAACATAAGAGAGATGTTCTTTACAGTTTACTGAGAATAATTATTTTCCCTGTAGTATGTTTGTGGATTTTTCCATTAGAATTATAACAACTAATGATGTGCAATTTTCAGCTAATCGAAAGCGTAGAGTTTTTGAAGTCCAATGCTATTCTAACGAAAAATCTTCCACTTTTATCGAAATCTGAACCTTGGCCATCATCCAGAGATTCTAGATAATTGTATTTTCTTTCATGTAACAAACAGAGATACTTTTAAAATAATAATAACTAATAATGTTTATTTGCACAACCAAAATAACAGTTGATCATAACATCAAGAATATGAAATAAATCTTAACTCTATAGCTAGGTAAAAACTGAAATATTCAATTATATAATCAGAAGAATAGAGATTCTATCAAAAAAAACCAGACTCTCAGAAGTCCACCGTACTTTTAGGAGAGCTGTTATACGTCAGGAAAATTCAAAAAATATAATAACTCATTACGTTCAAACCATTCAAGCACAGTATTCATGTTAATTCTTCTTTTATTTCATGTTGTTTCTTTCAGTTTTGCTGGTAAGTACTTAGTTTTGTCCATTATACTCAAAAATTCTTCAGTTGGTAATGAAAGTAGACATGTCAGAGATGTTTTCTTGAAACTTTTGAAAGTTTTTTATTTTTTAAACAAATAGGTGTTCTATCAAACATCCTCTTCATGAGGTATACATAGTTCCTTTAACCAATTAATTTATTCGTCCTCTACTTTATTTTATTATTGATTTTCAACTTGATGTAGGTAGGTTATCTACTGTTGAACAGAGATAATATTGTCCTCAATCGAAACACAATGAACCACTGGAAGATACGAAGTTCAAAAAAACACAAATTACGAAGCTAAACGTTCGAAAACTCCAAATGAAATGAGCGTAAATACTATTAACAATCAATGTAAACAAACAGCCAATGGCCCATGCTCTAGTACCGATATTAGCCGTTCCGGCGCTACGATCTTAATTTCAGACGCCATTAGTATAAACAAAGTATCTTTCATATTCTATGGAATTTCATTTCAAATTCGATTAAGATAATAGAATCGAATAAACTACATTATGTGGATAAAGTTTCCACATTTGTCAAAAAACTCAATCGTGATTCCAAAAAGTGGCACTGACCGAAAAAGTGTTTCATCTGTGTTCCTGTCCGCATAGCTGTTGAACATAGAATATTCGGTCACACCTCTATGTGGCGCCATTATTCCTACCCGGCTCAATTTCAGCGTACGGAATCGAACATATGAAATACGACCGGGCTGCCAAACACCCGCGGGTATTCTCCCAACAATAGGAAATGAAGCAATCTAATACCAGGAACCAGAATTGTTAATTCCAGTCAGAAGAGCTATGTATTGTGTTTTGCGCTCGCCATTTGCATCATTCGATGCAATGGCAATTGTTTTGTGTTATGTGAATTGAGCGAAATATTGCCTAACTATGGTTTGGCGGTATTTCGCACACTTTAATGTGTGATATAGTCCCGCTCCATTCCAATCTGCCTGAATGAGATATTATTTCAAACAAAGGGGAGAAGGTATCGAATTGTGACAGTTTCGGTTCAAGCACTGAATTATTTTTGTTTTTATTAGGTAGCAAAAATACTCGCAGAATGCCTGATCGTTTCTAGATGACGTAACTGGTTTCTGATAGTTTTGTTAGAAGAACTAAAAAAACATATTTCAATAGCAAACCAATCAACATAGTAGAAGATGAATTTTTACAAAAAACGTGGCGTGCTTTTTACTTTTTATTCATAATAAATATACTTTTCTAAATAGTTACCAGTGAAATATTTATAAGATTTGATATCAAGCAATCAAAGCTTTTTAAAATATATAAATAAAATAATTTTTTTCTATTTTTTATTTCAGTTTGTTATTATAGCGCGTTTTTTTAAGTGAAGAAAAACGCAAGCCTATATAAGAGAAACTCTTATTTAAAAAAAAAAATTATTAAGAGACTGAAAGGAGAGTACACATACACACACATAGAAATGAAAGCTACTTTTGTTTTTATTTTTTTTTGCCTAGCATATCCAAGAGAAATTATATTATTATAGAAAACAATCAATTAACTGATGGAAAGGAGAGTACCCACACACATACTAAGTACTTTTCAGTCGTATTTTATCCCATAAAATACATACTATTGCAGTGTATCGAAGGAAGGCAATCAAGTACGGGAGTAGTTTTTCTATTCGTTTCAGACCTCCTAGACCACGACTTTCGAGAAAAAAATTTATGTCAGCTATATATATATATATATATATATATATATATATATATATATATATATATAATTATATATATATATATATATATATATATATATCTATATATATATATATATATATATATATATATATATATATATATATATATATATATATATATATATATATATATATATTTATATATATATATATATATATATATATATATATATATATATATATATATATATATATATATATATATTTCCCGACCTGGGATTGTTTTCGTTGCAGAACGAAACTATCAAAATTTGGTCAATTTTTTCCAACTTCCCCCAATTTGACTTAGATATATATTTCTCTTTTAGTGGATTTTAAAAAATTGCCACAACTCCTGCAGATTGAGTTAGAGCGTAGAGAAGTTTGGTACGTACATTGAGATTATGTTGAATTAAAATCCTCTTTTGGTTTCAACTCTTTTTATTAAACGCGCTGTATTTCATGGTGACTATTCCATTCGAATTGCATCTAGATCTGTACGCGGTGCACTTTGTGAATTTTTTTTTACAATAGAGGGTTGAAATTTGGTTAGTGGATTCAATTGATGTTGAGATACGTTCCTTCGTTAGTTTCACCTTTTTTTTCAACCACGGTGCACTACTCAAATTTTTTTTTATAAAATGAATTTTTTTTCATTTCGGTTTGCTATTTAAGCGTGATTTTCAAAATATGAATCAATTCGTTAGAATCGCATCTCGACTCGATGCATTTCGCGCGAAAAATATGACCTGAGTGTGTAACCACTCTTCCTTTTTATATGCCCGAGCTAGCTGAGAGATAGGTTATATATATATATATATATATATATATATATATATATATATATATATATATATATATATATATATATATATATATATATATATATATATATATATATATATATATATATATATATATATATATATAGGTTCTTGTCAGTTTTCAGAAATAACAACGAGATATTAAATTAAGGAATTTACTACTTTCTTATCGTTTACAAAAAAACTTATCTGATCATTTATTTAATCTTCTATCGACGTTTTATCATTTATAATCTAGGTGGATTGTACTCTGTTGATTGCCTAGTCCCCAAGCTTGGAAGTTTTCGTCCCTGGTTGTTTTGTGGTTCTAGCCGAGGTTATATTGTAGCTTCAGTTAACATTTCTTTATGGTTCTAGCCAACGTGGTTTTCAGCTCCAGCCAAGGTGACGTCTATCAGACGCCACAGATACTTAATAATTTTAATATACTGAATATTCGTTCAATAGATATTGAATATAATTTAACACTTAACGATGTTACTTCTTCAACAGTTATTTGCTAAGAGAGTGCAAATTCGACGCTATCTCGATATCCTCGTCGTACGCAAGTCATTCCTAACTGGGCGAGTCTATTATTCATAGGTGAAACAAAAGTAAAGTAGTATTTGATAGCGTGAATCACGGTATTTCAATGTAGAATTCAGTGGCGGCGGTTAAGTGGAGAATTTACACGTTACAATTGATGCTACTCACGCCTTTTTCATCATACCCTAGGTTTGGAGCTGAAAACTCTCAGAATATATTATTATTGTTGACATTTTTTTGCATTCGGGATGCGCGATACAAATTATGATGAAAGATCAGGTCACGAATCCTGAAAAGTTGAAAAATGCTGCTTCATCTATTTTTTCACTTTTATTAATGAAATGGAATCAAAACTTATAGTGGTCACAATACTTACTATAGTTTTATGTATGGTATATATTTAACCTGTAAAATTAGACATTTTTAATACTGATGATCTTGGACAGGTTATTATAACAAAATGAAGATGTTATTGCATCCGTCCTTATGCCGTGTGAAACTTCTCAAAATAATCAGACGTCTAAAAATCGAAAAAAATGAAAGATTCCGTTGAACACAGATGTAAACAAAGCAATCTATGGCCCATGCGTTAGTAATATTCGACACCGGTAGGGGGCGTATCGCTTATCTACTTAATACTTTCTTTTCGTGGAAGGACATACAACATTTTCCTTCTCGGTATGGGATTATCAGACAATTTCGTCGCAGTGAGAAAGTTAGTACCGCCTAATTAATAATGATACCAAGTGATGTCTTCCGTGATATCCTCATAGAAGATATATAGGATATACCAACTATAGAGGCATGTAAAGGATATGCTTTAAGACAAATGACAAATTAGACAAACTTGGTACAAGCAGTGTAAAGCATCAGTTGATGGAACTAATTTATCGAAAGCTTCTCTCCAAATGCTCACAGATCTTATCTTAATTATCAACAACCTTCTCAAGTTGATTCTATATAAACTTTCACTACGTGGGATTTACTATCATATTTTTTTGTAAAAAGACGATTAAGAAAAAACAAAAATTTCTCAAAACGGTTCATAACAAAAAAAACGAAGCGGTCGGGGGACAGCTGGGTGTCCCACTTTCGAATTCCTTACGCTATATATTATATATAAAATAGCAGGCAGTTTTAGAGTAGTTAAATAAGAGAAGATTTGGAAATAATTGAATTGAGAAAATAATTGATATGATATAAGAAATGGTAACGAAATTTGAATTATTAATTTTTTTAAAGTAATAAGTATAAACATATTGTTAATTATTTTAAAAATAAAAATTCAATCTGTACATTAAATCTCAGTAATGATTTCGTTTATGGTAACTAAAGTAGGACACGTATGGTTGCAATTTTATTCAATATCGAAAAAACTACACCGAGAATGGTATTTTCTCAAGATGAAGATTTTACTGAATCATTGTTAATTCTTGAATCAAATTGATCAAAAATAAATTGTAACAACGGCGCTGAGTGTTTCTCAGATAAGTTGATGTTTATACTTTTGTGGAACAAAGATTAAAAATACCAGAAACTTTGTCTCCTTCATTACTCGTTTTAATCCCTAATAATCATTTTATGAGTAAAATGATTACTTGTAACCATTTCAAAGTCAGTCATAATCTATAATGATACATTGATATTATACACACATCTTACTGAAATTTACAAACACTGTAACATACATGTCTTCATCATCGCTATCTCCAACTTCTTCCGAATTACCTTCATAATTTATTTTTCATTAAATTCAATTCCTATAAGAATAAGAAAAAGAACTTTTGAGAATAATTGAAATAAGAGAAATTAAGAGTCGTATAACTGAGACGGCTCTTAGTGTCACACATTTTGATGCCTAGTTTTCATTGGCTTTATTATTAAGTAATAACTAAAATGAACTTCACCCCTCTGTCCAAACTGGATTTAACGAAAAATATTTCCAGAACAATTCACTTATCTAAATTGGCTTATCAAACTTTATATCAAGAAGAGAATAGGGCACAAGAAACCTATCATATTAGATAAAGTTTTTACTTATTTTTCAGGCCATTCGTCAGATAAGAATCAATTCATAAATTCGAACAAAACAGTTATATAAGGCTAACAAGGATTGAAATTGGACAACCTAAACATTATGGTTATTACTGAAGTTCGCAGGAACTGTCCTTCCATTTAAAATGGGCAGTTAGAATATGAGTGGTCGCCTTTATTGAATGTCGTTATATTCAAGTAAAATCCATGAATTTTCATATTAGTACTGTAATATCAGGATAATGGGTCAAAAACTTAAAACATATATAGGGTTACTTAACAGTATAATAGTGAAGGTTAAACAAAATGTGTTTCCATCTATGAAATGGGAAATCGTTTTTGATAACACTCGTACTTTGAGATTTTATTAGAGAAATTGCTAATTACACCAGTATTGTTTTGATATGTTTACTACTTTCAAAACTTATCTGTTCGACAAAGTTCGATCGGTTTTCTACTTTTTATGTTTTATTCGGCCGACCTTGTTTTTGTAGCACGTTATACTTCAGACACTTTTTTTTTAAAGAGGATGATGAGACAGAGGGGAGTATTCGTCTGTGTTCCATCGTCTACTTACATTTGTTTGTGAGCTAGTACATTACACAGTAGATCATAGTACACGTAGATATATATCTGGCAATCCTAACATCCATACCTCATCCGGGATTCGAACCCGGTACCATCTGTGCCCTAGACAACTTCCCAACATCCTCCAGACACTTGGACTAGGCCTAAACTGTGTCTGTCATGACCATCATGCAAAGTGCAAGTCAATTTCTTCGAAATGTTGTTGTTATTTTATCAATAAATATTTTATTAACAAATAACAGGTGTGTAAATTTTAGTGAAATATATAAATATGAAGATTTGAGTATAATATCAGTGTATCATCATAGATTGAGTATGATTCTGAAGTGGAGACTTGATTTTTACAAATAATTCACTATCTTTTCCTAAATCGGTAACACGTTCACCCCGGCTATATATTAAAAAAATCGGTCACTCAGACGGCAAGTTTTTTTGTTATTATTTGCTTTCATTTTTATCACATATGATGTATATTAAACTTTTAGTTGAAAATTTCATGTTTATTTTGGTTTTTAAATATATTCAATTTGCGGCATCACATTAGTGCCACGCCGTCACAAGGAGTTACTTTGGCCATACAGCCGGCATGACATCAACGTGATACCGCGGACTGTCGCGTGGTATCTAGATGTCGTTGCATCCAACGGTTGCCGGGAAAGACTTGTATCGGTGTGAAGTAATAAGATCTAGACATAGGGAGCTCACTTGTTACTTCACGATCCTACAAATTGTTTTTCTTTACTAATATAATGGGGGATAACGAAAAAAAAAGTATCTGAAAAAGTTGTGGAATGATCTTCTATCTGATGAGAATAATGCAAAATGAGCTAATTTTAAGTTGTGCACTAGTGAACTCATTTCTATTGTATAAAGAAGTGACACAGAGCACAATGAAAATAACACCATATAGGGAACAGCTAGCTACATCATTACTAGTAGGTCAAGGAAATAATGACCCTCTAACTGACGATGCTAAACGAGACCACTCATTAGAACTTCCTCATAAGAAAAAGCGTGGCGTTGTTTGCTACGCTGAAATACGAAAACGCAATGAAAAATTATTGCAACCAATAAAAGTCCACGCACAAAGTGACACTGCCCTAGATGTGAAAAAAATTATTGTTTTACATGTTTTTTCATAACGTAATCAAGTTAAAATACGTTAGTTTTAGATTTTTATATTCGTTTGATTTACTTAACAAAATATTAGAGTTCATTTCTAATTTTCATTTCCGTTTCTATCTAAATGAAAAAATTTCAGTTTTTTAATTTTTTTGATACCCCGTAGATTGTATCCTAAGCCCTATACCTCGGTCCGGCGCATGTGAGCCGATCACTTGGACGGCGCCAATAAACACTTCGTTTACTCAGCATTGTACCATGGTTTCTAACGAGGTACATGCCGTCTAAATCACATTTTGTTGTGTGGCACTACATTGATGCCGCGCCGGCACAGTAACCAAAAGAGCGTGGCATACATGTGATGCCACGAGCGTGGCAAACATGTGATGCCACGCCGGTGTCAACTATCAGAATGAGTCATTAGAAGAAACAAATTTTTCCACATTTTCAAGTTTTGGGCATACAAAAAGTAGCTATTTCACCATCAACTTTTCTGACAAAAACTCAGAGCTATGACTTGTTTCTATATTCAGCACATTACGACTTCATTATACCTACTTTAATTCTTAATTAAAGAGTTCGACTTGGTTTATATATTGTATAGTAAAATACAATAGTCAATTTGCTGAGGGAATAAAAATAATATTTCAATGATTTAAGAACTCTATTTAAGTTCAAAAGTGTTATATGTGTAGCATCATTATTCATTTTGTGAGTGGTTTTTTTTCGTTAATCAGAAGAATCTAGAATACTATAATTGAGTGAGCTTTGTAAATATACGGGGGTGTAAACTTAACTCCAACAATTGTTAAAATCTTACAACGAAATTCCATCAAAAAACACAGATTATATTCGGCATATATTTGTTGTATAAAATAAATAGCCCCAGTTTATCATATTATAAACACTTGAATCTGAAAACGATTCAAATTTCATAACACTGCAACAAAGAGTTCAAAATTATTTAATTTGCCTAAAATATTTGCATAAAATATAAATACACTGTACCCTTGATAACGTTTCATTTTCATTGCATGTTAAACGTAAAAATAGGAATTTTCATTCAATGTATTATGAGCTGTCACAATAAATAAACTTTTTAGTACGTTAGTACAAAAAGTTTTTTAAATTATGAATTATTTTTCACTTCTTATTCTTATATAACTTTGATATATTACAGATGGACATATAATTTTAAGAGTAAGTCCACCCATGCTCTGCCATCTTGACGTTGAGGAAATGAAAAAACATTTATTCAAAAATCAATAGAAATGTGAGGGGAAACTTATTCAAAAGTTTACTGAAATATTGGCTTTTACATTTACCCGGCTCCTCCGCCATATTGAAGGTTCTCCAATAACGTCTCATAGATACATACTTTGATTGTTACATACGAGTGAACCTGCAAGAAAAATGTTGAAAATTATACACATGTTTTCCTGATAATCTAATATATATAAAACGTTCACAGATTCAAGTTGTGGAAGAAATTCATATCGATTTGAATTTTTGAAACAAAGTTTTTTCACTCGACTTGTGGTAGAAAATGACTGGAGGAAATCGTCACGTAACGATTGACAAATTATATGTGCCTTCCTTGGAATACAGCAACTGAAGGTTGACGGAACGCTCTGACAGAGAATTTTGAAATAGGACTTGATTTATGGCGTTGACGTAATGCAAAGCAATACGAAATTGAGAATTTTTTCAATATGGTAATTTTTATGCAGTTTTGAGAGCACAACTATAAAGGTTTAATATATAATCAGAAACAGTTTATATATTCTTTTAAATCGTTAGTTATATTGCCCCATTATCGAAATTTTGCAATGAAGATTCGAGAAATGGAGTATGTGTAATAAAAACTAGTAAGGTAAGTTAACAAAATTGTATAATAACAAAACAATGGTTAATAAATACAACTCACATGTTTATAAGATGAAATACGTGAGGTGTGAAACATCACCTTCTTCAGAGTTCAAACTACTTGAATTTATCCAATACAAAAAACAAAAATATAAAAATGTTTAGAAAGGGTGAATACAAAGATAGTTACGAAAAATTTTCTCGTAGTATGAACTTTTAGTATGATAATTTTGACTATTGGCTATTCATTAGGAGACCTGAATATTTGTATTCATTAATCTGTAATGATTCTAGATTCAGTTTAATTCCATTACTTTCAGCATTCAATATTGCATGTTTGATTTTCTCGGATTAAATGGCTTGCATAATATGAAACTGACTTTAGATATTAAGAAACCTACTTTGTGTTCGAAAATTATGATCGGAAAGTTTCTGAAATATCCACCAATATGAAACCTAATTCAATATCCATAATGACTTTTAGACACTTAAAATTTTTTTTTGTGAAATTTTGATTTATTATTTTTTATATAATTTCCTAAATAATTTCCGGTATGGTAAAAAATGTTGATTTTGTGTTTAGATAAAAGTGATTTGAGTTTTTTACTTGAATTTCCGATGTGAGTGAGACTGTTATATTCAGTTATAATATCACAAGAGCATCGAAAATAATCGATTATACTTCCGAGTTACGAGACGTATTTCGCGAAACATCCACGAGAGCGCAGCTCGAGTGTTGTTTTAAGAAAATACGTCGAGTGACGAGGTCAGTATGATCGATTATCTCCGATTGCTCAAGTGGTATTCGATACGATTATATAACGAATAAAAAATATTATTTTTTTCTGACAAACGTCAAAACATCGTCAATATGAAAATATTTACATTTTGACACGAGGCAAAACACCAAAACGATTATATCACGTCGTCAAGGGTATATTGAGTTATCAATACGCAGTAGTTATGCAAAATTCACGGATTCTATTGGCTTATTCATACATGAGTTATATAATCAGTAATAATATCACAAGAGCATCGAAGATAATCGATTTTACTTCCGAGTCACGAGACGTATTTCGCGAAACATCCACGAAAGCGCAGCTCGAGTGATGTTTTAAGAAAATACATCGAGTGACGAGGTCAGTATAATCGATAATTTCCGATTGCTCGAGTGGTATTCGTCACGATTATATAACGAATAAAAAAAATTAATTTTTTTTGACAAACATCAAAACATCTTCAATATGAGAACAGTCACATTTTGACACGAGGCGAAACACCATAACGATTATATCACGTCGTCAAGGGTATATTCACTCATCAATACGCAGAAGTTATGCAAAATTCATAGATTCTATTGGCTTACTCATACATGAGTTATATAATCGATATCATCTCTGATGAGGGTGTACACCTGGTTAATGGCATTTTTGAATTTGTTTCATTACCATTTTTCTAGTATGTTGTTGTACAGATTGATGAAAATATTTAATGTTTACATACGTTGAATATACATGTGACTGTGAGTGTTAATTATTTACATACATTGCAGAGAGACAATAGAAAAATACCATGCTCTGCGTCAAAAAGAGTATCAAAAAGACTAAGATACTCCATTCCTCATGCTGAACCCCCGCACAAAGTTTTTTCGAGATAACTTGTTCCATTTCCACTTTCTAATCACATCAGTAATAGTGTTTCAAATTTATAAATACCACTGTATTTTATTTTGACTTTCTCCTAACGGTTCACAAAGACACTCATGGAAGCATCGCTCAATGAATATTCCACTTGATGAGTTCAATGTTTGCCTCCATTTCCTCTGTGCTCATTGTCGACGTTGAGTGCACGGGTGAGTGGCCTTGTTCATAAACAATAATTAGCTAGGTACGTAATACGAGAATATTTTGCATAATAAGAGGAATATAATATGAACATGCACATAACAAGGAAACTAAAAAAAGGAATAAGAAAGGCAGTCGAAAGAGAAATTTAAGTTAATGTTCTTTCCGTTGAGGAATATACTGAAAGGAACATACACTATCATACAACATCATTTATTTAAACTTTTAGGTGGGTTAAAATGAATTAGAGCTAAGCTGAAGACCCTTTGTTGACTTTCATGTTTTCCAGAACGTAAAATGTTTATGATCAAAAGAAATTGAGTCAGAGTAACTTAGAATAGATCTGTAATAATAAAATGACTTCTCATTTTCAGAACGAAATTTTAAATTATATAGATTTTTTACTCAAGACTGTGAGTTGCTCCAAAATATATTAATGTAATCCAAAAGGTAGATTTTAAATCTTTAACGATTAGACTATAAGACTTCATTAACATCAAGATATATATATATATATATATATATATATATATATATATATAAATATATATATATATATATATATATATATATATATATATATATATATATATATATATATATATATATATATATAAATATATATATATATATATATATATATATATATATAATACTTAACAAACGCAACTATTAATGAAGAACAAAAATACTTCCCAATAAATTATGTGCCTAATTTGAGTAGCAAAATTTGTAACAGACTATCGAAACATAACGATAAAACAATTAGTACAAAAAAAAGAAACATAAAGTCATACATGGTCAATAATGAAGAAAAATCTAAAATCTGTATTGGACAGACAGAAAGGAATATAAATATTCGTGTTGAAGAACATTAAAAGTCAATTTTACAAAACAAAAATACCACTGGCTTCTCTGAACATTGTATAAAATTCAATCACTTCCTGGATTTCAACAAAACCAAATTGTTACATTCAGGTAACAAAGAAAAACGCCTTGACCTTCTTGAAATTCTCGAAATAAGTTCCGCCCATAATAGTCAATTACCCCTTGTAAACGAACAAATTGATTTTCAGGTATCACCTTTGCTTTTGTCTGTTTTATAAATTACGGTGCAATACTCTCCTGTAGTCAGTCTTGATAATGAGTTCATAACTCGAAACATGTCGTTTTTTCGTTACTGCTAAATACAGTATCTAAATATTTTCAATATTGTGAAACATATGCCAAGTGTTTTATTTTAAAGTTTATACTTTATTCCTTAATACTATATATATATATATATATATATATATATATATATATATATATATATATATTTATATATATATATATATATATATATATATATATATATATATATATATATATTTTTTTATATATATATATATATATATATATATATATACATATGTATTTATATTCATATTTATATTATATTTCTACCACAAAATTATTTCATTTTCCTTAAGACTTTCATCTTTTGTTTGTTATGGATTATTCAGAAAATAGGGTAGATCGAAATTATTGTAGGTTATCCGGCAATTTCACTTTGAAAAAAACAACGTGCTATTTAATGAAATGCAAGAGGACATGTTCGCATATTTCAACAACAATAAATTAAGCATATATTGATTTAGTTTGTTCAAATTTAAACCACAATGAAACGAGAGATGCTTTGTTGATTTCAGCAGCTTTCACAATAGAAGCGAATGAAATTCGGTTAAACAATCCCGGTAAATATTTACGTTCATCATTACGTAGCAGTCGTATTCATTTCATCATAAAAACCATGCTTGAAATGCAATATCCATTAGAGTTCCCATATATATGCAATTTCAATTTAAGCATATATATTTCCTATGATTGTCAGCTTAATGGTATGGAATTAATTTCCATTTCCGCAATACAAATCCCGAAACTGTGAATGTATCCTGCTGCTATTTCGTCTCGAATCGAACAGATACGTATAGTAATCCGATATAATGAGTATCTGGAATTGATTCATGTTTCTGACAACATAATTGATACGTACACATATTAGAGAACATTTGGTGATGATCCTTTGGCGACACGCTACCGGACGTTGGAACTAAGCCAAAGAGTTATTTACTATTCAAGGTGGAATTAAATGTAATCGAATCGATGAAACAAATCGTTGATCTGAGGCGTTAATTCGAAATATTCGCATGTTACATGGGATGAATGATACGCTGAACATTTGGGTGATTGCTTGAGCAACAGAGCTCCATTACTATATCTTCTTTTCACCTCATGTTTTGTTACATACAAATTCTTGACAAATTAGCAAAAGCTGAATAGTAACACCAAGCTTGAATAACTGCAACAAAACATGAAATTTCTACATAAATATCAAAAATTGCGGAGAGAAAAAATCCACTCGAAATTCCCAAACAACAATTCCCCAATATAAACTGAGTTCACTTTTTCAACTGAATTTGTTGTAATGGCTCTAGAGATGCGCAATACTGCAAAATCCTCAAAAAGGCTCGAAATTGCAACATGAAATTTACGGCGATTATAGAAATCTATTGATACTCACAGTGTGCGTTCCTAACATAAATTCAACCGAGTACCTTATTTCAATTCTCCAACTTAATTAGCTGAGTTTCAAAAATTGGGAAAAATATAAAATTTATAAATTAAAGAGAGGCGAATACAGAAAATATTTCAAACTACTAGAACCTACTACTTTTTAATTCTCTATCGACGTGGGACCTTGAAAGCCACAGACATTGAGATATGGGTCCGGAGAAGACTACTGAGGTTTGCCTGGACAGCCCATAGATCCAGCGTATCCATACTTGAAGAACTTAACATCCAAGTCAGATTGTCAACTAAAATCAAACAACAGATTCTTAAGTATTTTGGACATGTCAGCAGAAGAAAAGATGACAATCTCGAGAAACTCATGGTCCAAGGAAAAGTAGAGCGAACACGAGCTAGAGGACGCCCTCCAAAACGATGGCTGAACCAGGTGAAGCAGTTCACAGGAAATTCTTTCTGAAGCAGCATTAGAAGCACGTCAGATAGAGAGGAATGAAGAGAAACTGCTAAAAACACAACATGTGACGAACATAAGATCACGACGCTTCAAACATGAAGCGAACGACTAGAGAAGAAGATCGACGTAGTAAGTCAGAACTCTCTAACTATATCTGTATGAGCTGCAAACAACCGAAAATCATCAAACATCTTGAAAAAGCCAGATACCTGTACATAAAAACGTCAGTGAAAAATATTCATACCACCAAAAGATACTTTCTTAGTATTAATTTAATCTATGAAAACATTTTCAATCCTGTAACTTAATTTGTTGAGTGCTTGGTGGTGAAAGGACCCTCCAACAACCATTTTTTCAGTTGCATGCCGC
>JARQZK010001552.1:112500-197500 GCA_030704885.1 Cynegetis impunctata | reverse complement strand
ATACTCACACATACAAAACAGAATATATTTCGACATAATATGCCATGAAAATTATGATTGAAAATTGAGCGGCGAATCCTGAGAGGTTGAGAAACGCTGCCTTGAGTTATACATCCAAGTCATTATGGGTTTTAACTGCGGAAAAATTCCTAGTGAGCTGAATTTTACATACAACGGCGTTCTCATAAACATGTGAAATTGATATCGTGCTGACTAAAAAAGTTATGAAGGTCAAAATGTCGCGAAAATCAGTTTTCTGCGAAAATTGTTCATCGTGCAATTATGTACAAAAAATTTCTGTAGCATTTTTTTGAGAGATCAACCGTTTCTGGAATAGAGCGCTGAAAAAGCGACTAGCATGTATTCACATACATTATTGTACTAAGGCGTAAACTCTATTGCTTTTTAGTCATGTTCTTAAGTATATTTAAAACTTTCGATCTGATGGTCGAATATTTTGTGAAAAATATACTTATATTATAGAGGTTTCGGAACTTAGTTACATCTACTTTATATTAACAAACGAGTTCCACTGGCAGATGTCGGACTGTATTTTGCTCAATTGAAAAATATTTCTAGAGAGTTAAAGACATTATTTTAGTAGTTTCGTGCTGTTGAAAAATTTTCATGATTATTGATACATGTTTCATATGCAGTGAATTGTGGATCTAACAGAAACATGCAAGAGGCATTTTTGGTAGATATTTGCATGATGAACAAATTTGTACTAACCTCTATTGACCTACAGGCAATAGGTCGCGAGGTATTCGCGAAAAAATTATTTTCGCATACTTTAGACCTTTATCTCTTTGGCTACGGTTATAGTGGATACGGTTATGGTGGATGCGCAGGAATGAATCAAATACATAATAATTTATCACTGTGGTTATAGTGCTTGCGAATCGGTCGTCAGATGTCGTACGACGTCGTCAGAACAAGGGAATCGTTCAAACGCATTTGATTTTTCTTGCGACTTCGTGCGAACGTCAAAATGGATATTGAAAAATTGATATACATGATTTCTTCCATTCTTTCATGAAAATGAAAAGAACCTTTATAATTATTAAAGTTTTAAAAGCAAACGTTAAATTCTTATTGTTTTGGCAGTGACCGTGACATCAATCAAAATTATTTTTGTCAATCGCATTACATGAGCAGAAGTTTATTATTGCGAGTATAGAAAATTTAAATAAATGAATAGCCTAGTTAAGTAAAAATGTCTTTTTTCTCCAAATGACATTAAATGTAGCTTTTTAATGACACTAAATAGGCCTAAAAGGGATACTTTTACTGCCTGGCAGTAAAAGTTATTGACTTTTAAATGGAAAAATGACACAATAGTATATTATTTCATAAGGAGGAGAAATGTCACTTTTCATGGCGAGCTTGAGCTTACCTGCCGAATGCAGTGAGGCGGGTAATTGAAAGCGAGCCATGAAGTCACTTCTACTCCGAATGAAATATGCTATTTTATTTTCAAACGTTTTGAAATTCATGAAAATCTGAATATCCCTTTTTGGATTGATTCACATTTACGCACATAATTCTATCCACTTACAATCGTTATGAATTATGGAACATTTGCCTGGTTACGGTTGCCACGCAAAATTGATTCTGACAGATATAAAGTAAAATAATTGATAGTTATAATTTGCAACCTGATGAGAAGTGGTTGAAAATGAAAATGACGTTTGAATTGGAGAATTTTTTGTTCATGGTTACCAATTCATCTTTTGCATAGTTCCTGCCGCCGGCCGGAAAAGTAGTGTTGCATAGTAACACTTCTCCTTCTTGGCGGAGAAATAGAACTTTTCGATGATCCTGTCAATCGAGAAATGACGTTATTATTGTACGTTTGAAAATAAAACTGATTTTATTACAAAACGTCTTCAGCGGTAAACATAGTAACGGAAAGCCAATTACCTTTGATGAAACGCAATAATTATTAAAATAAGTCTAAAAGAGACGATTGTTTCTGAAATTGGTACAAATTTGGAGAAAAAATTATATGTTTCACACGGCACAGAAGCAGATTAATGTCTTGGCTGGTGAAACACCAGCCGCAGCATTAAATCTCGTGCTTTTGTGCCTAGTAAAACAAATAACTATTTTACGCAAACGTCAAAAAACTGAGACTTTTTCAACCTCAGTTCTCAATGTTGAAGTTTGATTTCAAAGACGTCCTTTTGTTTTTATTTTCTCGTCCGGTCGTGAGCGTACAAAAAAGTACACTTTTTTGTACTCTGACGTCAATATCAAGAACGTCGGGCGGCGTACAATTGGGTTCCGAATCCGACATAATGTAATCTGTAAGAAAAATTTTATATATTTTAATACAAGTCATTTCTTAATACTCGGGTACTTACCAAGAATGCTCAGTCCTATAATGCGTAGATAAGTGACTTCAAATGTTTCTGACAATTATTTTGTTAAATTGTCAAATTTGTGTTGCCTTGACATCTACAAAACCAGTAAGCAAAGCAATCTAGTTTTACGTTTCTTCACATCTAATCTTTTTAAAAATATCATCTTAATTTTATCGTTTGAACACCGTTTGCGGAAAAAATCGCATGTTTTATTCGGAAAAAAGCACTTTTTGTGGCTCGACTAATATTGTCAAACATTTAGTCTCGCCACAAAAAGTATCACTTTTACTCCTAATAAAACAATATACTATTTCATTAAAAACTGAGGCTTTTTCTATTTTCTGCGGAAAAACACTCTTTCTCTATAGTGCGGAAAAGTATCAAACTTTCCTCACAAAAATGAATGCGGTAAAGGGTTTTTCCACTCATAGAAATAAGTAGTATTCATTACAATAAATGAAAATGGTTAACCATAAAATAAACCTTAGATCACTCAAAAAGTAGATCACGTGAACGTCATATTCGATTTGAAAACCGTTGAAAAAATGTTTTATGGAAAACTTGAAGAAAGTGTTTATGTATATTGAATCATGAGGAATCATTGTCTGTTTGAAACTTTTCATCAAAAAGGAGGAGTTTCGTTTGGGATTTTCGCATAAATAATTCGAAACAAAGAAATCTTATATTAATGTCTACATGTCTGCTTCTTCAGTATCCAGATTTTCTGGCTCCAGGATATATTGCTGCGCTTAGAATCCTCAATTTATAGCCTACAACGAGCGTGATGATCTCTTCAAAATGCGGTATGGAGAATTCCAGGTGAACAATCACAATTTTCCAAGTTAATCAACTTGCGGTTGAGCAAGGAAGCTGAAAGATGTTGAGAATTTCTAGAGATATTTTGTTCATAATGTCATTGGGTAGTTAAATCCTACCGAAGGTAATGAAACTTTGAAAATTTCTGATGAAAATTCAATGGTTGTTAACATAAGTTATTTGAATTTTCATGTGAAACTTAATTAACATTTTAATATAACTTCATGAAAGAAATTTTGTCATTTCAGTTCCAATTTTGAGTATTTCATTTAAGGTTATTATATTTTTCCATTTTGTTCGTTATTCTTTTTATATTCAGGAGAAAATCAGTGAATTTTGATTCACGGAATATTTTATTCAAAAGATATGTAATTTTAGTAATGAATGTGTGAAAGTCGAAGTTTTTCTCTCTTCTACTTTTGCACAACTCAAAGTGCTATCGGTATAAAAGACAAAAATATCCCGATGAAATCCAAGTGCTTCTCAACGTTCTCGACTTTCAATCACTTGTTGGAAAGTATCCATAAAGCTATGGTTCAAATTGCATATCCCCCTGACAGAGCTGCACACCCCTGGTTGTATTTGCATCCCGCGTATGAATAACTAAGATTGCGCTACTTTATGTGGACTTAACTCATTTCAGGTGAAATTATGAAAACCTAGTATGGACAAGTTCCAAGTTATTATTTGTTTCCGACATCCAAGTGCATCTCAACGTACTCGACTTTCAATCACGTGTTGGAAAGTATCCATAAAGCTATGGTTCAAATTGCATATCCCCCTGACAGAGCTGCACACCCCTGGTTGTATTTGCATCCCGCGTATGAAAAACTAAGATTGGGCTACTTTATGTGGACTTAACTCATTTCAGGTGAAATTATGAAAACCTATAGTATGGACAAGTTCCAAGTTATTATTTGTTTCATGACAGAATACACAACTTATTTCTTAAAAGTATTGTGTCGGACCCTTCAGCCGACGTAAGTGATATGCCGAATAAGCGCAATTTATTCCTTTCATCTGGAGGCTATGCCAGAACTGAGGATTTCAAGAACTTCCTCATACATAGTCATTATTCTGGTGCATTTCATCCAAGAGCTGGAAAATATCGTAAAACACTGAAGTCTTTGGAGAGCTCTCGCGTATCAAGGGAGGTTCTGATCATCAATTATGGCACATCACGAGCTTCCATGTCATCGATTTAAAGTAAATATAATAATGTATTTCTGGTATTCTGGACTTCCATTGTCTATAAAAATATATCTGAAACAAAAATAAAAGAAAAGAAAATTTGATTAGTAAATGGCAAGAAAAAAAGAAAATAGCTGAAAAATTAAATTCAATGAAATAGTAGAATCTGAAAAAAAAAAAAAAAAAAAAAAAAGAATTGAAATGAGATTAGTAAATAATAAGTTGGAAAATGATGAAAAAATAAAATACTACAATTAATATACACGACGTTTCGGTTAGTTGGGTATCTCTAACCGTTCTCAAGTGTAAACTTGAGTTCTCAAGTTACACTTGAGAACGGTTAGAGATACCCAACTAACCGAAACGTCGTGTATATTAATTGTAGTATTTTATTTTTTCATCATTTTCCAACTTATTATTTACTAATCTCATTTCAATCCTTTTTTTTTTTTTTTTCAGATACTACTAATTCATTGAATTTAATTTTTCAGCTATTTTCTTTTCTTTTCTTGCCATTTACTAATCAAATTTTCTTTTCTTTTATTTTTGTTTCAGATATATTTTTATAGACAATGGAAGTCCAGAATACCAGAAATACAGAAGAAACATTGTCGAAACCATTCAAACTAAATATAATAAGTTGATTCAATGAAACAAGCAAGAACAACAAGGTCTTCTTGACTGAGTTCGCGGTTACTCGGGAGTCAAAGGAAATAAAGAGGCCAATATTCTTGCCAGGAAGGGAGCACGAACGCCATTTACTGGCCCACTTTCTGTGGTATACAAAATGCACCTGTATGAAAGACTTTCGGGAGGAGGAGGAAACCGATGAGAAATTCTCTGGCGGAACCTTCCAGGAAGTGGATCACTCCAAAAAGTTCCTTCTGAACTTTAAAACTGCAAGATCGAAAGAATATCTGCATCTCGGTAAGAACAAATAACAGTTCCTCACTGGCTTCCTCACAGGACACTGTCACCTCAGGAAGTATCTGATGCGAATAGGTTCATCAGAAACTGAGCAGTGTAGATTATGTGGGGTGGAGGAGTAAAGTCTTGCTCATCTAGTTAAATAATTCCCCGCCGTTTCGAGCCAACGAAAAAAATGCTTTCGAGAAACTTGTAGGAGTGAGGACGTAACCTCTTTCAAGCCTTCCCTGATATTGGACTTCATTAGTACTCTGGAACTAGAAGGTGAGCTGTAGATGGCGTTGTAGTGAGAAAAGTTCTCACAATAAACCTTAAGATCTAGGTGCAGTAAAACCGCTTATTAAATAAATAACTAATTGATGTCACATCACTAGAATGGCCTAGCCAATGCCTGTCTATAGGGTTGAATACCATTGGCAGCTTCTAGGAACAACGCGAGGCAGATTAGTGATTTTTATGGTTTTTCCGAAAAACTTATTCGCAAATTCAAAAATTCTATATTCATCTTTTTATCACCAACAACTGTTCAATTTGTCGAAAATTATCAAAAACATAATGCTTTATGCATTTCGAAATAGATTTCGGAAAACCAGTGAAAACAATTAAGAGCTAAATGGCATTTTCTACGTGAGAGTATTATCAGTAATCTAATGAATCTAGAATGAAAAATTAAAGTGGGCAGAATATAATGAAACTCTAACTTTATCTTAAATCATTACCTTCATAGTGAAATAAGTTTTAAAAGAACTACTTCCTCCTCAAACTTATTCCAAGAATGAAGAAACCAATAGCTCATCAATATTTTCAACAATGTAACAAATTATCCTAAATTATTGAAGTTTAAATATTTAGTATCATTGATGTCCAATTCAATTACTTTTTACATCCAGCAAAAGAAAAGAATAAATTCTACATTAACTTTTCATCTGAGGAGGTTATGTAGGTACTAATTGGTTATAACGAACATATGAAACCAATCAAATAATTTCTGATGTAGCAATGGAATCACAAAACATATTTTTTTTGTACGTTGTGAATGATAATATTCAAATAGGACGTGGTTTATGGCGTTCAGGAGACACGAAGATTTTGGACTTCATACAGAATACCTAAAATACTCCCAAGACACAAATTTTGTCATTCACTTTCCGGCCTTTCTAACCACTACGAATTTGAGAATTTTTCGAAAACTACGTAAAGTGAACAAGGAAAATTCTTCAATAATTTAAAAAATTATCAAACAACTTTCCAAGGGAGCTGGTTATATGTATTCCGCGACTAGAATTCTACATTCACAATCCAACGGTAAATGATAGAAATCGTCAAGTCACTCCGACTCAAAATCTGCATACAGGTGTTTCGATTTTATTAGATCTCATCATTGCAGCTTATTCAACTCGGAGTGAATTAACAAATTTCTATTTGTTTCCCAAAACAAATCGCGGTCGGAACTACTATCTGGATAACAACCACCGAGGATATTGGAAATCAAAAATTCACCGCTTACATCAAAATCACAGAATTCCGTCGCGAGAATATATATTTCCTGACATGAAGAGATCTACTCTACGACTGTAACGTATATGGTTCCAAAGCACGCTAACTTAGCGTGTTTAAAAACTCTTGACATACTCACGAGTGTGCGCTCCATGAATATTTGTCTCAATATTCGCTATTATTCAAAATCAAATCATGAAAACTATACTTTAGTTGACCATGGTCAATTTAATATAGCTACGACATAAGTTTTGCTAGCTCAACTATAAACTTTCAATATAATACTAGCAACAATTTATATAACTGTTTTTATTTTAAATCATAAGATCGTGCAATTTTGCATCGAAAAAACGAGAAATAAAAACTGCAGCAATTATGTGTAATACAAACTTAGAAATGTTAATGAATAAAATTTTTTACTCAATACATGTTTGCATAGGTTTGTTTAATGTACATAATTTGAGTATTTACTATTAAGTATTTCCGATGGACGATGAATCAACTCTGTGGTAGTTCATATTTATATTAAAAAAATTAAATAATAAGAAAACAACTTGTCTAAAAACCACAAAATGAAAATAACTTTTTATTCGACTAGTTTCGCCTGTTACAGCATTATCATATTATTTAATTTTTTTAATATATTAAGTATTTACATACATTACGAAGAGAAAATAATTAAACCCTATGCTCAGCGTAAAGAAAGTATCGAAGAAGAAAAAAAAAGAAAAGCAACAACAAGCTAGGATTTCATGACTGTATTTCCGAATTGAAAAAAAATCTGTAGCCTCCTTGTCACAAAAAACATGGAAATTGAACTATCATTGAACCTTAATTTGATTTGAAAAAAACATCAGGATAGGATTTCAGGTAAATTCCATAGATATGTTTTTTTATTCAACTTGCTAATTCTATGGTCCGTTTAATGCCACTTTCTAGAACCGCTTGGGAATTGTAATCGATTCTGAAGAGTTCAACACCTCTGAAATGGAATTTATCGAATAACTCAGGCCTTCCAAGGTTGATCTAAATGGGTAGAAAGGAAAATTTCATTAAGCAGGACAAAATTTTGAGTAGTATCCCCGGGTGAAATGGGTTGAATTATATTGAATACTAAATTTCAGATAATTTGATTTCTCGCTATTCATGGCCTTAATAATAAATGGATTAAAATTTTATTTATTATAACGATAGTAAATAAATCTTCGGTTATAATTAACATGATAGATAGTTGATGGAATCCGTCGTTACTACGTTATAATTTAACATGATTAACAAAACTAAATTTGAATTTACTACGTTTATTATCACAAAATATTTTGAAAAATATAACACTGCGATTGCAATTTTGGTCACTAGACCATCATCGGGCAGATTGAGTTAAGAACTGAATACAAAATAATTATAGATTTGCGCTTACGGGTGGGAAAGGATTATTGCAGGTACCTAAATAGACAAGAGGAACATATTTCAAGAAGGGCTAATCGAGTGAATTTCACAAATTGGTACAATACAATGTTCTTAGAAAAGTCATTATTGTTTAAATACACTAAATATAGGAGAATATATCAAGTCAATCTGGTCGTTCAGCAAGATATCTTTTGCATTATTATTGAGTTTAAAAATTTCTAATGATTCTAAGTGAGTAAGTTTGGTTCCTTTCGGTAATTTGTGCATGATTTGAAAATTATCTATTTGTGGAAATGGGTGGTGGTTTTCACGGCAATGATTTGAAAACGTTGAATCCGTTTTATTTTTCAAAAAAGATTGTTGGTGTTCTTTAAATCTTGTCTTGAACGATCGACCAGTCTGACCTATATATACTCCTTTACATACAGGACAAATCAACTTATAAACTCCTGAACTTTCAAATTTTGAAGTGATATCTTTGGCATTGAATAAAAATCCTGAGAGTTTTGTCTCAGGTTTGAAAGCCATTTTAATATTACATTTAGGTATGACATTAGCAACTTTTTCTATAAGAGGACCAAAATATGTTAAAGATGTGAATTTTTCCGATTTTTCTACTTTTAATTGGGGATATATGCTGTTGTACGCTAGTTGATTACGTTTCTTGTTTATCATTAAGGATGAAGTTTATGAGTTAATTCAGCATGTATTACCTTAATATAATTTTGTACAACATCTCTGGATGAAAGAAGAATGTAGATATCCATTCAAGAAAAGAGATGTACAAAATTATATTAAGGTAATACATGCTGAATTAACTCATAAACTTCATCCTTAATGATAAACAAGAAACGTAATCAACTAGCGTACAACAGCATATATCCCCAATTAAAAGTAGAAAAATCGGAAAAATTCACATCTTTAACATATTTTGGTCCTCTTACAGAAAAAGTTTCTAATGTCATACCTAAATGTAATATTAAAATGGCTTTCAAACCTAAGACAAAACTCTCAGGATTTTTATTCAATGCCAAAGATATCACTTCAAAATTTGAAAGTTCAGGAGTTTATAAGTTGATTTGTCCTGTATGTAAAGGAGTATATATAGGTCAGACTGGTCGATCGTTCAAGACAAGATTTAAAGAACACCAACAATCTTTTTTGAAAAATAAAACGGATTCAACGTTTTCAAATCATTGCCGTGAAAACCACCACCCATTTCCACAAATAGATAATTTTCAAAATAATGCACAAATTACCGAAAGGAACCAAACTTACTCACTTAGAATCATTAGAAATTTTTAAACTCAATAATAATGCAAAAGATATCTTGCTGAACGACCAGATTGACTTGATATATTCTCCTATATTTAGTGTATTTAAACAATAATGACTTTTCTAAGAACATTGTATTGTACCAATTTGTGAAATTCACTCGATTAGCCCTTCCTGAAATATGTTCCTCTTGTCTATTTAGGTACCTGCAATAATCCTTTCTTTCCCACCCGTAAGCGCAAATCTATAATTATTTTGTATTCAGTTCTTAACTCAATCTGCCCGATGATGGTCTAGTGACCGAAATTGCAATCGCAGTGTTATATTTTTCAAAATATTTTGTGATAATAAACGAAGTAAATTCAAATTTAGTTTTGTTAACATGATAGATGCTATTTTATATTTCTGACTACAAATTTGTGTTGTGAGTATCGTCATCTTCTTGAATGTGAACTGTGATGTAAGGATATTTTTCCTTGAAGCTCTGCAGACGAAATTAATTACAGTTCAAGAAACCACGCCTCAAGAACAAACCGAAATAAAAATAAGACAATAATTTATTTTATTGAAAAAAAATTGCGGAGTGAAGAACCACGATTTAATAGCAAACCATTTCAAAAATCAGAAAATAGTTTATTTTATTCAAAAAATTCAAAAGTGCATCGCGTACTATTAGCGAATCAGGTAGAGATGCGATTCGAACGGAATAGTCTCCGTGAAGTGCAGCGCGGTTGAGGATTAGAGCTTGAACCAACAAAGTATTGTATTTCGACAGGAACTCAATCTACGCATTTTTAACCTTCTAACTCAATACGAAGAGTGGTACTCTTGATTCTTGATTTGAGATTCAAATGGCTGACGTTCTCAATGATTATTGCTGTCGTGCAGAAAGTCACTAGTAAAGTGGTGATTATAAAAACCAAAGTGATGGTTGTTTATCAGATTCTGCTTTCTGAATATCAAAAAATTTCTACATTTCTTTCTTTTCCTCAAAGCGAATGCTCAAGAGCACCAAGATGATTTCAATAAATGGCGGTTCATCCTGAATTGGAACTACTGCAAGTAAGAGCCATCCGAAAACACTTTCGAGGGTAGAGCGTTTCATTAATTTGCGGCTTGGTTTAGCAACGTCTGCTGATAGACTATTGTTCTGGTTGTTGAAATCGACACTATAAATTGGTGTATATTGTGCCCTTTATGTGACCAGTAATAAAGCGTGGCTCCTAGAGAAATAGTATGAGTAATGGTTGCAGAACACCTGCCGTTATAATATCTGCGAAAATACATAAGTTTTCAACCTTCCACTGATTTGCAGGTGAATGAAGGTATTCGGTTTCGACGGATCCCCTATTAACCACACTTTCTAATTGAACCAATTGGCTGCAAGGAATGTATAGGTGTCTAGGTCTAAGCTTGGAAGCATTATGTTGGACGAATTTGTGAGTTAAGAAGTAGCAATTACTGCTTAGGCGTAAACAGAGTTGAAGCACAGATAACTAATAAATGAGATTGAATCCTTGCCTCCATGACGTATTATATCAACAGTCAGACGGATTACCAATGGGGTCACCGTTGTCACCTTTATTAAGTGAAATATTTATGTCTTACTTAGAGAATAAAATTTTAAACTAGAATAACATCTTGACAAACAATGTTTCTTTTTGGAGAAGGTACGTGGATGATGACATTTTTTGTATCTGGTGACGTTTTGACATTCGATATATATAGAAAACCTTCTTGCACAGATACATTAACACCCAATGATAGTAGTCAGCAGTTGAAAATAAAACTTAGTGCGTTTCATTTCTTTGTACACAGACTCTTTTCTAGAAAGAAGTTAATACTTTAAAAATATTATCATTAAATAACGATTACAATGAAATCATAATAGATAAACTTATTTGGAAAAAGCGGCAGAAAAATCTTTTAAAATCAATTTATCCCACATCAGCTATAAGATCTGAACAAAAATATCATTTTATTAACTTTATACCACGACTTAGTGATCTAATTTGTAATAGATTTAAAAAAATTATATTAAAATTATTTGCACGAATAAAAGAAATATCAAATCACTTTTGGTAAATAATAAGGAAAAGAATATGGTTGAATAAAGTAGCGGAATATATAAAATCTTCTGTAGTGAATATCCTGCCTTCTACATCGGTCAAACAGATAGAAAAATACAAACCCGAGTAGATGAACATAGAAGGTCAATTCTATTTATTGGGAATACTACTGGTTTTTCCGAGCTTTGTATTCATAACAATCACTTCATAGATATGGATAAAACTAAATGTTCACATGCAGGTAAATAAAGGAAAACGTCTCGACCTTTTAGAAGCTTTGGAGATAACCAGCTCTTTCAAAAATCAACAACCTATAGTCTAGTGAATGATCAATTAGAATTCCATTTGTCCCCTCTCATTTACTCAGTTTTATAAATAAATTTGCTGTCATCTCTACTGTAGTAGTCTTGAGAATGAATTCACTACTCGAAACATGTAGACAACCTTTTGTTAATTTTTATTAATTTTCAATATATATTTGTGGAACAGTAAGCCAAGTGTTCGATTTGAATTAATAATACAGATAACTAAGTTTACGTACAGCTGAATTGGCAACAGTCGAGACCTGTTCGTGACAGATTGATTATTGACTTGGAGTTAACGTCAATTTCTAGAACGTGTAGTTGGTTGGTTTCACTTCTATGAAGAGTTGGCTACTGTTTAAGGATCTTTATGAAACAAGAGTTAACTGTTACAAGATACTGATTTTACCTGGTGCTCTAGAAGAATCTCTTGCTTTTCATTCTATTCGTTTTACTTAAGTTGAGTTTTGTCTGTATTCATATGTTTCTCAGAGTATTTCTGTAAAATTAATATTAGTTTTGGTTCTATTGACTACTTCTATTCTTTTTTTATTATGAGCAGTAGTCAACAAACACAGAAATAACACAGTGAGTGAAAAGTTTATTTTTCTCTGTTTTTATAATACAAAAATTCCTCTTCTTTCGGATGTCATACGGATCTTTTCTCATCATTCATAACTATAACTGAAGCACTTGAAATTCTTGATAACAAAACAGCTAAAATGAGGAAAGAATTTTGAAATAATTATATACTTAAAATATCTTTTGAGGTAAATAATTTTTATCAAAAATTACACATATATATATATATATATATATATATATATATATATATATATATATATATATATATATAGATATATATATATATATAGTACATATATATATATATATATATATATATATATATATATATATATATATATATATATATATATATATATATATATATATATATATATATGCATAGCTAGAGGTTTACACTTTAGCGTATGTCTTATGCTTACATTAATTCATTTTATTCAAAAATGCATGATTACGTATGTCAAATTGTTCAGATATCTCTCCATATCCTCGAATCTTTCTGAACCTGCACCGAAAACAACAATCATTCTCTAATCTTTGTTTTCCTGAGCTGAAAAACTTTATAAAAAATATATAAAAAGAAATCGAGTACGGAAAAACACAAGCGACTCCTGAAAAACTGTTTTCTCATCGCATTTTCGATTTTTCACAATTCTCGCAGATGCGAAATGATTCAAAAAGCTTTACGCTATAACTTCCGCCGTTTTTCAAGCGCCTTCGTTTGAGTGAATGTCTACACTGAGATCTCATTGTTGTATTCTTAAGAAGTGTTTTCCTCATACTAAGCAGCTTTTTCCTAAACGCATATTCCATTTATTTCCGCCTGATTTCGTTTAGTTGAGAGCTTTTCTTGTAACTATAGAAGACAGAAACACAATGGATTCAATTTTTTCCTGTTATTCTTGGTTTGTCTGAAATCAAACAAATCGTTTATCTTCATGGTATGTACTTATTGCATGGTTTTCATCAGTTATACGTTTAAATTATCTGCAGTTGTGTTTTCTCCTTTTAGTTCACAATTTGTGAACGACATAATAGTTCCAAAAATGGTAGTTACTTCAATATTATATATATATATATATATATATATATATATATATATATATATATATATATATATATATATATATATATATATATATATGTCTATATTTGTCATTCTTTATGACTATAAATGCACTCATTGTGATGTTTTGAAATTGTGAACGTCCTGAGGATCACTCAATAAAGAGTCGAAAAGTTGACTGAGTCGAATTTGGTTGTTTAGATTATAAATTTTTCACCTTCTTCAGCAGAAATTATTTATTGATCTGGTCTACAACAATGAAATCCAACTATATATATATATATATATATATATATATATATATATATATATATATATATATATATATATATATATATATATATATATATATATATATATATATATATATATTCGAATTATTTTTGCCTATGTTTTATTGTTATTTACTTATCTTTTCTTAATAATACCAGGCCATGTGAGTTAACAACGACTTTACTGAATAACTATGTTTTTGTTACCTGCTCAATACTATTGAAAAATTAAAATTAATTTGCGTATATAGTCCAAACAATGACGGTAAAAAATGTATAAACTGTGTATTTATCCCATACATTATTTCTAAGATTATATATGATATATATATATATATATATATATAAACATATACATGTATAGAGATATGGCTATATCTATATATATATATATATATATATATATATATATATATATATATATATATATATATATATATATATATATATATATATATATATATATATATATATATATATATATATATATATATTAATATAATTTTGGGAATTTGAAGAAAATATATTTTTTTATATTAGATTTTTTTTACTACACAAATATAGACAATCTACATATATATATATATATATATATATATATATATATATATATATATATATATATATATATATATAATTATATATTCGTGTCAGAAGCATCATCAAGGTTGGTCACATTATAGTATTCAGAACATTCACAGAAGAAAAAAATAGCACAAGAAAAATTTAACTGCGGAGTACAATAATTCCATGTCATCTTGTCTGCTGTTTCAATGCATCGAAATGATTTTTCTTAGTTCATCCTTAGGACGATTTTTTACAATTGAAGTTGAATTCAATCATTCAGTATCGGATGTCAAATTGCCATATATGTATATATATATATATATATATATATATATATATATATATATATATATATATATATATATATATATATATTGAATTGAATTGGCGTTTACTTGGTGAAAGTTCATATTCATAACTTTATAAAGAAATAAAAAACTAACTTTTCACAGTATGGAATAAAAATCTATTGAGTAAACGCGTTTCGTCATAACATTGACTTCATCTCGTACTAAACTATGGTACTACAAAACAATCTATCTATAGGAAAATTGAATATAACAGAGGGGTTCCTAGAGAAACTAAATAACAATAACCAATTCATTCAGAGTTATTAGTAGGTACATTGAACACATTAAGGAGGCAAATCAAAAATTCATAGAGATGAACGTACTGATGTTTATAGACTCGACTGTAACGATTGTGAAAAATTCTATATAGGACGTACAAATAGAAATTTCAAAACTCGAATACACGAACGCCAACGTAGCTATATTAAACAGAAAACTGACTCTAATTATGCGTGCCATCTTATTCAAGAAAACCACACCTTTAATCACAATTATAATATATTACAATTACAAAATAATCTCCATAAAACCAACTGTTGGGAATCCCTATATATCAATAAATATAAAAATTCCGGAAACCTAATTAACGACCAGATTGAAGTAAACCTACTAATAACTCTGAATGAATTGCTTATTGTTATTTAGTTTCTCTAGGAACCCCTCTGTTATATTCAATTTTCGTATAAATAGATTGTTTTGCAATACTATAGTTTAGTACGAGATGTCAATGTTATAACGAAACGCGTTTACTCAATAGATTTTTATTCCAACCTGTGAAAAGTTAGTTTTTTATTTCTTTATAAATTTATATATATATATATATATATATATATATATATATATATATATATATATATATATATATATATATATTTTCTTTTCAGATACCGTTCTCCTATGAAATTTGCATTTTAATTGGATGATTTATTATACCCAAATTGATGAGTCATGAAACGGGCCATATAAAATGTTAAAATGTTTATTCATTTGAAATCCGACAAAGAAGACAATGAAACCGAGAAATTGTATGAAACTAAAAATTTAATTAGTAGCTTATTCTTCTTGTACCGTGAACCTCGACTTTATCCGACATATGGAATAGCACAAAATTTTATTATACCGAGAATATTCGGAGCACTTTTCAAATTTCAGAACGTACAATGGAAAGAGAGGAAAATATTTCAAATTACGTACATGTTACGTCTGACTGCGTGAATGATCGATGAGCTAGTCTAGCATGAGGGCCATTTGTCTTCGGGACATGCTTCAGATGAAATTTTCGTGTAACTTACGAACACAGGCAAATGTATTACACAATAAATGTACATATAACTACTACCGCAACATTAATAAACTTGGAATTGTGTCACCTCGAAAAATAAGCTAGTAAATTGAGAATAATTATTTGCCTATGATTTTATCATGAGCCAACTCGCTAAAGTTTACCGAATGCAAAAAACAAATAAACAAAAGGACCATAGGTGTCGGTTGAAACTAATACTATACATATTGTATTAAATAGCAGGAAAAGTGAAATGAACTAACAAGTTTTAAGAGTAATTGAGTAAAAAAAATTTTGAGGGTAGGTAATTAAAAAAAAATTATGGAATAGTTATAAAATTGAAATTTATATCATTTTTCAAATTATGAAATTGATGATTTTATTATTAATTATGATCTTCATCAGTACATCCCATCTTAGTAACGATTGATTGATGGTAACTTAAGTAAGATACATATATTTGCGATTCCATTTTGAGTGTCTCCATATTTGCATCTAGAGTGGTATTGTACAATGTTATAGATTTTCCTAAATCATTGTCAATCTTTAAATTTAAAAATCTCTACATTTTTGAATGATCAGTATTAAAAGTGATCTAAATGAATATAGATATATACCTATATATTGATATATATATATATATATATATATATATATATATATATATATATAAATATATTATAATATATATATATTATATATATATATATTATATAGATATATATATATATATATATATATATATATATATATATATATATATATATATATATAATAATCTCTTGATAATTATTAGCAATAACAGGCTTGGTTGGAATCTTAAATAACTCGATTTTATTAAAAAGTTGAACGTTTCACTACGATATTCGAAAAAATTGAAATTTCTCTGACATCTACTGGATTCGAAAAAAATTTTTAATAGAACAACTACTTGTCTTGTTAAAAACTTTTTTCGGATGTGGTTGTTCTTTGTTATTTATTATGTGCTATTCAGTCTAATATCAACATTCAAAATTGTTATCATTAGAAGGTAAGGGAAACTACAGAAACCTTTACCCACGTAATGTTCGAAAAAAAATAATAAATAGGTTACTATTTATCTAACAACAAAGAAATTAGTACGGAAAATATTAAAAAAGTAGAGCCAGAATTATCCGGTATAGAACGCTTATATGGAAGCCAGCCGTTGACACGTGTTTCGGACTCTTTGGTCCTCATCAGAACGGCGTAGCCTAAGCATTGGAATGAAAATTTGGAGATGAAAATAGTATAACAAACAAAATCCCTCTATTATGGAAGACAATCACAACATTTTGTGGTTTATTGTTTGAACTCTCCGGTATGGGAGATTTGGTCAAACTTTTGGCAACTTGAGGCGATTAATTCCATCTGCGAGATCTCAGAAAGAGTAAATTAACAATAACAAAGAAATTAGTCGCGGGAAAATATTAAACAAGTAGAGCAAAAATTATCGTATAGCTCGTTTATATGGAAGTAGCTGTTTTAAATGAAATTTTTATTTAGAATTTCAAAAATTTTTTGAATAAAAAAAGGTACTCACAATATAGAACAATTTTTGAAACTCTCAGTTTAAGTTTGGGATCATTGCCATATTTTCAGCTTGCAATATTTAACTATTTTATTTGAATGTTGTTGCCTGTGATCTATTTTTAATCTCTTGATAATTATTAGCAATAACAGCGGCTGGTTGAATCTTAAAAAACTCGATTTTTTATCAAAAAGTTGACGTTTCCACTACGATATTCGAAAAAAATTTAAAATTTCCTCTGACATCTACTGATTCGAAAAATTTTTTAATAGAACAGTCGACTTGTCTTGTTAAAACTTTTTTCGGATGTGGTTGTTCTTTGTTATTTATTATGTGCTATTCAGTCTAATATCAACATTCAAAATTGTTATCATTAGAAGGTAAGGGAAACTACAGAAACCTTTACCCACGTAATTTTCGAAAAAAATAATAATAGGTTACTATTTATCTAACAACAAAGAAATTAGTACGGGAAAATATTAAAAAAGTATTATTAATAATAATAAAAGTATTATTTTTTTCGAACATTACGTGGGTAAAGGTTTCTGTAGTTTCCCTTACCTTCTCATGTTAACAATCTAGAATTTTGTTATTAGACTGAATAGCACATAATATATAACAAAGAACAACCACATCCGAAAAAAAAGTTTTAACAAGACAAGTCGTTCTGTTCTATTAAAAATTTTTTCGAATCAGTAGATGTCAGAGAAATTTCAATTTTTTCGAATATCGTAGTGAAACGTCAACTTTTTGATAAAATCGAGTTTTTTAAGATTCAACCAGCCTGTTATTGCTAATAATTATCAAGAGAGAATAAAATAGATCACAGGCAAACAAAATATTCAAATATATATATATATATATATATATATATATATATATATATATATATATATATATATATATATATATATATATATATATATATATATATATATATATATATATATATAAATATATATATATATATATATATATATATACATATATACATATATATATATATATATATATATATTAGTTATTTATGTACCAAGTGCGTTATTTAGATCGGGCAACATTGAGCCGAATGTTACCCTCCAGGCGTTAGGATCTAGTAACTCACGTAGAGCATACATGATTTTATTTTTCACGAAAAGATTTTTTTTTATTATAATGAAAAATCGATTTTAAAATCGGTTCATTGCTCCTTTCCATTTTCCTTCTCATAGTAGGCATGCCATTCGTTGATATTTTGACGTTTGTGAATATTTTTGTCATCATATATAGTGAATGTCATTACTGCTTTTTTTGTAGTCTTATAGAAATAATGGAAATAAAAATTAATTTACCCAAGAATATTATAAAAAATGCAGCCAAAGCTGCGAATAATTCATTGCCGGAGAAATCCAGAGTCGTATACGACAAGGATTATGAAGTATTTAAACAATGGAAGTTGCTTCAGTACAATGAGCTAGCGTTATGATCCATAATGCCCGCTTATAACGCTCTACGGCATAATGAGTGTATTTATAGCAACCGTACCTAAGGTAAAATCAACAAATAATATACAAGTGAAAAATAAAATTATATATATATATATATATATATTTATATATATATATATATATAAATATATATAGATATATATATATATATATATATATATATATATATAAAAGTATGGACTTACCCTAATAATTTGGAAGCCTTCAGGTTTTATGGAAAACGCTCGAACAGGTCGATTTAGTTTTTCTGTTTCCTACATTTTGACCAAATTATTTTGTTCTTTTAATGACATCTGTCAAAAATATGACGTCATCGAAATTTTGCTCAGATGACAGTATATAGCATGCGATACATCGTTTGAAAGCTCTTGCTTCACTTAGTATGTTTCTTAATTTTTATGCGTTTCTAGAGCTCCGTTTCAAAATTGCGGCCGTCCAAAACTTCTATTGTAATGTCATTGAGATATCGAATTTCGTTTTCTCCATGGAATTAAAAAACAAGCTCAGGTCAAGAAACTTAATGTAAGGACATAAATTGAATTATAAAGCCTTAGTACTGTCTAAGTATGATGATTGATTGTTTTTTTCTGATAAATCGAGAAAGAGTTATTCTTTTACTGGGAGTCAATTAAAAATAATTTTCACAATTGGACGGCCGCCATTTTGAAACAAAGCTACAGAATCGCATAAAAATCTAGGAACATACTGAATGAAGCAATAACTTTCAAATGATGTATCGCATGCTATATACTGTGATTTAAGAAAAATGTCGATGACGTCATATTTTTGACAGATGTCATAGAAAGAACAAAATAATTTGGTCAAAATGTAGGAAACAGAAAAACTAAATCGACCTGTTCGAGCGTTTTCCATAAAACCTGAAGGCTATCAAATTATAAGGGTAAGTCCATACTTTTTTTCTACACTGTTTACATATATATATATATATATATATATATATATATATATATATATATAGAGATATATATATATATATATATATATATATATATATATATATATATATATATATATATATATATTATATATATATATATATATATATATATATATATATATTATACTATATATATATATATATAAAATATATATATATATATATATATATATATATATATATATATATATATATATATAATATATATATATATATATATATATATATATATATATATATATATTTAATTCGTCTACACATTTATTAAATTCCTTAGTAACTTTATAAAGAAATAAAAAAATAACTTTTCAAAGGTTGAAATAAAAATCTATTGAGTAAACGCGTTTCGTCATAACATTGACTTCATCTCGTACTAAACTATGGTATTACAAAATAATCTATTTATACAAAAATTGAATATAACAGAGGGGTTCCTAGAGAAACTAAATAACAATAAGCAATTCATTCAGATCCATTAGTAGGTACCTAGATTGAACAGATTAAGGAGATGAGAAGGGTTTACTTCAATCTGGTCGTTAACTAAATTTCCGGAATTTTTATATTTATTGATGTATAGGGATTCCCAACAGTTGGTTTTCTTGAATAAGATTGCACGCATAATTATTAGAATCAGTTTTCTGCTTAATATAGCTACGTTGGTGTTCGTGTATTCGAGTTTTGAAATTTCTAATTTCACGTCCTATATATAATTTTTCACAATCGTTACAGTCGAGTTTATAAACACCAGTACGTTCATCTCTATGACTATGAAATTATCCAATTGTCTATCTTTACCAGTGTACAGATAGACAATTGGATAATTTCATTACTTATATTAATTCCATACACCCTCGTATTGAATTTTCTCGAGAAACTGAAATGAATCATTCTATTAATTACTTAGATTTAACTATTACCAGAAAAAGCAACAAACACGAATTTTCAATTTTTCATTAACCATCTCATACAGATATTACAATTCATAACACATCACTACACCCTTTTTCACATAAATTAGCGGCTTATCGTAGTATGATTCATAGACTTTTCAAAATTCCGTTGTCCGAAGCTAATTTTCGGAAGGAATTGAATATAATTAAACAAATAGCAGTAAATAATGGTTATTCACCTAATATGATTGACAGCCTCATTCAGAGGAAAAAATACAAAATGGCAATTTCAGAAATTTACCCACTTATATCCGAAAAAAAAAGTAGAGTATTTAACAGTTCAACATACTTGGGCAAAACTTCCGAAAACCTGAAATTGTTTTTTCAAAAACAAAATTTCAAAATTTCATATAACACCAATAGTAGCATTGGAAAATTGATTAAAAACAACAAATCAAAAATTCATAGAGATGAACGTACTGGTGTTTATAAACTCGACTGTAACGATTGTGAAAAATTCTATATAGGACGTGCAATTAGAAATTTCAAAACTCGAATACACGAACACCAACGTAGCTATATTAAGCAGAAAACTGATTCTAATTATGCGTGCCATCTTATTCAAGAAAACCATACCTTTAATCACAATTATAATATATTACAATTTGAAAATAGTCTAAATTAAACCAACTGCTGGGAATCCCTATACATCAATAAATATAAAAATTCCGGAAATTTAGTTAACGACCAGATTGAAGTAAACCATTCTCCTCTCCTTAATCTGTTCAATGTAGGTACCTACTAATGGATCTGAATGAATTGCTTATTGTTATTTAGTTTCTCTAGGAACCCCTCTGTTATATACAATTTTTGTATAAATAGATTGTTTTGTAATACCATAGTTTAGTACGACATGAAGTCAATGTTATGACTAAACGCGTTTACTCAATAGATTTTTATTTCAACCTGTGAAAAGTTAGTTTTTTATTTCTTTATAAAGTTATGAATATGAACTTCCACCAAGTAAATGCCAATTCCATTCAAAATTCCATAGTACTTTTGCCTGTTAAAATATATATTCTGGATAGATAATAGCATAGATATTTGATGAAAAACTTTATAAAGCATAGTTATTCAATGTTAACAGAAAAAAATTACATTGAACATGTTCCTAATGAAAATATTGTTTTTGTTCTACTAAAGTCTGAATATACTCTCCTGAGAAGAGCATTACTTTAAATAGTTTCCGTGTGTGCCGGGTTTTAAACGCCACCTCTCGTCTTCTTCTTCGAATAATTTGAAAGAATTGAACTAACTTGAATCTCGAGAAAATATTGAATGAAGAAATAGGAAAACAGATACTGTACACAAGAAGCCGGTTACCTGAATTCTGCAAACTATATATTGAACTGAACGATCTGATGATTCAAGCTCTTTGCAGATAACTGTTTTTTTAAATTGTTAAGATCATTGTCTAAAGTACTCAGAAGCTAGCAATAGTTTTATTATATTGTAAATCTCATTCGAAGCTTCAATCGCGCATATATCAAGAAACTAGTTACCCTGACACAAAAATCACCGTTAATTGTGCTCTACTCAGCAAACAACCCTTTCAGTTTTATCGCACGACTTATCGACTTATTTTTTTCAGGATGGCGTGTCGTTAGAGGGAGGCACGATATCTGTATCAGCAGACGGCAACACGACCACCAGTACCCTCTCATTTGCCCCCACTGCAGCTGACCATGGCCTAGTTTTGAGCTGTAAGGCATCGAATCATCGAATTCCGTTCAGCGAGCAACAGAGAACGTGGATGCTGAGAGTTTTATATCCGCCAAAAGTGACAATGACGTTGGGTCATGGTCTGGACGCCACTGATATAAAGGAGGGGGCAGACGTATACTTCGAATGCCATTTAATTGCAAACCCGTGGGTGAGTAAAAAATTTTAAGAAGTGTTTGCATTTTCAGGCATTCATTGAATTTAATGAAAAGTTGACGAAACGTTAAAACGAAATAGATGATACTTATAACTTAATACTGTTGAAAAGCAAGAGTAGGCAAATTCAAAACGCATTGGCAACTTCAACACATAATTGGGTACAGTGAAAACAAAAACATCTCGACATAACAAATCAACAAATCAACTATATATATATATATATATATATATATATATATATATATATATATATATATATATATATATATATATATATATATATATTTCTTATTTGCTTTACGAATCGTGAATTCTATGTATTAATTTCAAAATAAGGGTATTCGATTCCTGGGTGGTGAGTAAATGAGTAGTACTCTTATATCTTTGCCAAGCTTTCACAAATCTTTATTTACTTCATCAGGGCTTCTACAAAATTAAATATAATGTTAAAATGTGTGTTACTCAACCTTGGTTGATATGATGGTCCAAAACTCGTATCCACCAACTATGGTGAACAAATTATTATATGCAGCAACATCAAGCAAAAACAAAAATGATGATATACTGAACTCTCATAAAGACACAGTAAAAACGCAAGAAGATCGAAAAATTTATGCCACAATGACACAAATAGATGGCTTAACAATACAACTGAAAAAACTGTTTAAAAACCACAGTACTGTTAAAATAATCACAACAAATGCAAAGACCATATCAGGATTGTACTCACATTTAAAAGACAAAGTACCAGTTGGTCTCTGCAATGATGTTGTCTATAAACTAAATTGTTGTGGGTGTAATTCTGTATATATTGGTCAAACGTCACAATGGCTGAAAAGCCGTTTAGCCATACATGCTAGTGACGTTAGACATGGTAGAGATAGATGTGCACTAGCTACACATGCTAACACCAATAATCACAGGATAGACTTCGAACAGGTAAAAGTCATAAAAACAGAGAGAAATTACCACAAAAGAATTGTTTACGAGATGATTAGTATACACAAGCACAAATCACACATAAATAAAAAGGCAGATACACAAAAACTGAGTAATATCTATTCATATTTATTGACTACTATACAGAATAATGAGACATACGATGGGCAACTGGATAATGGAAATAAAGAAGGAGACCATAATAACGTTAACCAACTATTAAGACATTGACAATATTATAATAAACCACCATTTTAAACTAGGACTGACAGTTAATTTGTATTTTGATAACTAAATTTGGATGTAATTTTATAGTTGTATATTTTAAATTTGTGAATTTTTCCAATAGTGATTTTGGGGATTGTATGTAATTCGTGGAAGTTTTTTGTTATGGCAGCCGTGATATTTCATAATTAACCTCAAAGTCGGTAATAACAACAAATCTAGGTTGAGTAACACACATTTTAACATTATTTTTAATTTTGTAGAAGCCCTGATGAAGCAAATAAAGATTTGCGAAAGCTTGGCAAAGATATAAGAGTACTACTCATTTACTCACCACCCAGGAATCGAATACCCTTATTTTGAAATTAATATATATATATATATATATATATATATATATATATATATATATATATATATATATATATATATATATATATATATATATATATATATATATATATATATATATATATATATATATAAATATATTAAATATATATATATGTATATATATATATAACTTTTTAATAATTTTTTGATAATTATTAGCAATAACAGGCTTAGTGAATCTCAAAAAAAAGTTGACGTTTCGCCATGACATTCGTGGCTTTTTCAAAATTTTTTCTATTGTAATAATACTATTGCTAGCTTCTGATTACTTCAAATAAATAAATAAATATATATATATATATATATATATATATATATATATCTTTTTGATAATTATTAGCAATAACAGGCTTGGTGAATCTCAAAAAACTCGATTTTATTGAAAAGTTGACGTTTCGCCACGACATTCGTGGCTTTATCAAAACTTTTGAAAAATTGAAATTTCTTTGACATTTATTGATATGAAAAAATTTGAATAGTTAAAAATGACTACTATGTTTCATCAAAATTTTTCGGCTGTGGCCGTTCTCTGTTATTTATTACGTGCTATTCAGTCCAATATGAACATTCAAATTTGTTATTCTATTCCTACCTCCTCTCCTCATTTGAGTAGTAAAATATCACATATTTTAAATCCACACGATATTAAAGTAGCCCACACTGCACAAAATCAAATAAAACAAATATATTCTAAATTAAAAAGTGAAACACCTCTTCTCCAAAAATCTCATGTTGTTTATAGTATACCCGGTAATAAATGTAATAAATCATATACCTACAGGACAAACTTTTCAAAATTAAGAAGAAAGATTAAAAGCACACAAATATACTAAAACACAAACCACAGCACTAATAAAACATAAAATCAATGAGAATCATAGTTTCAACTATAATAGCACAAAACCTTAAGAAATAGAGAAAGATCAAAAACGCAGAGAAGTTTTAGAAATGTCACATATTCAAAAAAATTTAAATAAAGTCGTAAATGATTAAACCATAACAACTCATCTTCTTAGACAAAATCTAAACATCTAGAATATTCAATTTTTCTAAAAAGAAAGTATAGTTTAGAACATGTGATCTCCAAAATTACAAGTCATATCTTTTTAAAGACAACAATCAAATATTTCAAACCTATTTTGTACATTACGTGGGTGAAGGTTTCTGTGGTTCACTTCCCATCTAATATCAACAGACCTGTCTGTTGATATTAGACTAAATAGCACGTAATTAATAACTGAAGACGGCCACAGCCGTGATAAAAAAATTTTGAAAAAAAAGATAAATAGTACCCTATTCTTTGACTTTTCAAAATCAAAATAATTTGAACCTATTTCGAACATTACGTGGGTAAAGGATTCTGTGGTTTCCCTTACCATCTAATAATAACAGATTTGAATGTTAATATTGGACTGAATAGCACCTAATAAATAACAGAGAACGGCCACAGCCGAAGAATTTTGATGAAACATAGTAGTCTTTTTGAACTATTCAAATTGTTTCAAATCAATAAATGTCAAAGAAATTTCAATTTTTCAAAAGTTTTGAAATGTTTTTTGAGATTCACCAAGCCTGTTATTGCTAATAATTAACAAAAAGTTAAAAATAGTTCACAGGCAACATATATATATATATATATATATATATATATATATATATATATATATATATATATATATATATATATATAAATATATATATATATATATATATATATATATATATATATTATATATATATATATATATATATATATATATATATATATATATATATATATATATATATATATATATATATATAGATATATATATATATATATATATATATATAATATATATATATATATATATAAATATATATAAATATATATATATATATATATATATATATATAAATATATATATATATATATATATATATATACATATATATATATATATATATATATATATATATATATATATAAAATTAAGTGAACTAGGACATTTATTTGAAACTAATCAAACAAATCTCCTAGCGGAGCTGGTTATAAGAGTTCACGAAGCATCGAAATATCAACATCTACCCTAGACGGTAATTGTTCGAAATGTTAATTTGTTTATCTCAATCGATGGAAATTGACAGACAGACTGTTTCGCCCTTATCGGAGCTCATCAGTATCATCCGTCCACCGAGAGTGATAACCAAACTAACATTTCAAACGGTCATACATATTTCTTCTAGTAACTCCATGTTATATGAATATGACACAGCGCCACCAGTCGAAAACAATTGAACCACATCTTTCAGACAGACGAAAACATTTCGGCAACGAGAACTAGTACGTCCGGAACACCCGAAGGTGGCTACCATATTCGCTAAGCAAGAGTAAAGCTGACACATCAATTCTATGTGATTCAACATTACACACCGCAAGCAGCACTCGCTCCGAATTTTATCGCAATGGCAAATGAATATAAGTAAGAATTATTCGTGTTAAACGGAAAACACGCCCGTGGTTATAAAATTAAGTGAACTAGGACATTTAGTTGAAACTAATCAAACAAACCTCCTAGCGGAGCTGGTTATAAGAGTTCACGAAGCATCAAAATATCAACATCTACCCTAGACGGTAATTGTTCGAAATGTTAATTTGTTTATCACAATCGATGGAAATTGATAGACAGACTGTTTCGCCCTTATCGAAAGATGTGGTTCAATTGTTTCCGACTGGTGGCGCTGTGTCATATTTATATGTCATGGAGTTACTAGAAGAAATATGTAGGACCGTTTGAAATGTTAGTTTGGTTATCACTCTCTGTGGATGGATGATACTGATGAGCCCCGATAAGGGCGAAACAGTCTGTATATCAATTTCCATCGATTGTGATAAACAAATTAACATTTCGAACAATTACCGTCTAGGGTAGATGTTGATATTTCGATGCTTCGTGAACTCATATAACCAGCTCCGCTAGGAGGTTAGTTTGATTAGTTTCAAATAAATGTCCTAGTTCACTTAATTTTATAACCACGGGCGTGTTTTCCGTTTAACACGAATAATTCTTACTTATATATATATATATATATATATATATATATATATATATATATATATATATATATATATATATATATTTATATATATATTTCTAATTATTTATTCGAATTGTTGTTGCCTGTGATCTATTTTTAATCTCTTGATAATTATTAGCAATAACAGGCTGGTTGAATCTTAAAAAACTCGATTTTATTAAAGAGTTGACGTTTCACTACGATATTCGTAATTGAAATTTCTTTGACATTTATTGATGTGAAAAAATTGAAAAAATTGAAAAAATAAGGCTGCTTTGTCTTGCTAGTTATTTATTATATGCTATTCAGTCTAATATTAACATTCAAAAATGTTATCATTAGATGGTAAGGGAAACCAAAGAAACCTTTACCTACGTAATGTTTGAAAATAAAAATAATAGGGTATTATTTATCTAACAACAAAGAAATGAGTCATGAGAAAACATTAAAGATGTGGAGTAAAATTATCGGTATAGTACGTTTATATGGAAGCAGCCGTTGACACGTGTTTCGGACTCTTTGGTCCTCATCAGAACGGCGTAGCAAAGCATTGGATTGAAAATTTGAAGATGAAAATAGTACAACAAACAAAATCCTCTGATACGGAAGACAATCACCCTCATTGTGGTTTATTGTTTGAACTCTCCGGTATGGGAGATTTGGTCAAACTTTGCCACGGAGGCGATTAATGCTATCCGCGAGAACTAAGAACGAGTAAATAAACAATAACAAAGAAATTAGTCGCGGGAAAATATTAAATAGGTAGAGCAAAATTATCGGTATAGTTCGTTTATATGGAAGTAGCCGTTTTCAATGAAATTTTTTATTTATTTAGAATTTCAAATCTTTTAAAAAAAGTTACTTACAGTTTATAAAAACCTTGAAACTCTCAGCTTAAGTTTGGGGTCATTGCCATATTTTCAGCTTGCAATATTTAATTATTTATTCGAATTGTTGTTGCCTGTGATCTATTTTTAATCTCTTGGTAATTATTAGCAATAACAGGCTGGTTGAATCTTAAAAAACTCGATTTTATTAAAGAGTTGACGTTTCACTTCGATATTCGTAATTGAAATTTCTTTGACATTTATTGATGTGAAAAAATTGAAAAAAATTGAAAAAATAAGGCTGCTTTGTCTTGCTAGTTATTTATTATATGCTATTCAGTCTAATATTAACATTCAAAAATGTTATCATTAGATGGTAAGGGAAACCAAAGAAACCTTTACCTACGTAATGTTTGAAAATAAAAATAATAGGGTATTATTTATCTAACAACAAAGAAATGAGTCATGAGAAAACATTAAAGATGTGGAGTAAAATTATCGGTATAGTACGTTTATATGGAAGCAGCCGTTGACACGTGTTTCGGACTCTTTGGTCCTCATCAGAACGGCGTAGCAAATCATTGGATTGAAAATTTGAAGATGAAAATAGTACAACAAACAAAATCCTCTGATACGGAAGACAATCACCCTCATTGTGGTTTATTGTTTGAACTCTCCGGTATGGGAGATTTGGTCAAACTTTGCCACGGAGGCGATTAATGCTATCCGCGAGAACTAAGAACGAGTAAATAAACAATAACAAAGAAATTAGTCGCGGGAAAATATTAAATAGGTAGAGCAAAATTATCGGTATAGTTCGTTTATATGGAAGTAGCCGTTTTCAATGAAATTTTTTATTTATTTAGAATTTCAAATCTTTTAAAAAAAGTTACTTACAGTTTATGAAAACCTTGAAACTCTCAGCTTAAGTTTGGGGTCATTGCCATATTTTCAGCTTGCAATATTTAATTATTTATTCGAATTGTTGTTGCCTCTGATCTATTTTTAATCTCTTGGTAATTATTAGCAATAACAGGCTGGTTGAATCTTAAAAAACTCGATTTTATTAAAGAGTTGACGTTTCACTTCGATATTCGTAATTGAAATTTCTTTGACATTTATTGATGTGAAAAAATTGAAAAAAATTGAAAAAATAAGACTGCTTTGTCTTGCTAGTTATTTATTATATGCTATTCAGTCTAATATTAACATTCAAAAATGTTATCATTAGATGGTAAGGGAAACCAAAGAAACCTTTACCTACGTAATGTTTGAAAATAAAAATAATAGGGTATTATTTATCTAACAACAAAGAAATGAGTCATGGGAAAACATTAAAGATGTGGAGTAAAATTATCGGTATAGTACGTTTATATGGAAGCAGCCGTTGACACGTGTTTAGTACTCTTGGTCCACATCAGAAAGACGTAGCAAAGCATTGAATTAAAAATTAGAAGATAAAAAAAAAACAACAAACAAAATCCTCTGATACGGAAGACAATCACCCTCATTGTGGTTTATTGTTTGAACTCTCCGGTATGGGAGATTTGGTCAAACTTTGCCACGGAGGCGATTAATGCTATCCGCGAGAACTAAGAACGAGTAAATAAACAATAACAAAGAAATTAGTCGCGGGAAAATATTAAATAGGTAGAGCAAAATTATCGGTATAGTTCGTTTATATGGAAGTAGCCGTTTTTAATGAAATTTTTTATTTATTTAGAATTTCAAATCTTTTAAAAAAAGTTACTTACAGTTTATAAAAACCTTGAAACTCTCAGCTTAAGTTTGGGGTCATTGCCATATTTTCAGCTTGCAATATTTAATTATTTATTCGAATTGTTGTTGCCTCTGATCTATTTTTAATCTCTTGGTAGTTATTAGCAATAACAAAAAAATCGAGTTTTTTAAGATTCAACCAGCCTGTTATTGCTAATAATTACCAAGAGATTATATATATATATATATATATATATATATATATATATATATATATATATATATATATATATATATATATATATATATATGTATATATCATATACATTCCAACTATCTAAGATAGTTGGAATGTATATGATAGAAGTTCTAATGAAGTACCGACAGCTCGATTGTTTCCACTTATCCTTAAAACGGAGGGTATTTCGGACGATTCATACACTTTACACTTGTATTGTTCATTCTCTAACTTTTTATGATACTGATGAGTGTCTGATAAGGCCGAAACTAATGTCTTCCACTTAACTCTTTTGCAGTGACCATCTAGATGTTTCTAACATTCTTCGTTTTAAGGATGAGTGGAAACAATAGTGCTCTAGCAACTTCATAAATCAGTCCTACCAGGGGAATCACATGATTAATATCGGTTGTGCAGATAATTGTCCTGGTTATAGTTTTATATCTGCATATGAAATATATATTCCACAACTCGTGGAGTAAGTTTGCTTGACCAGTCTCGGACTTGCCGGTCTGGCTCAAACTGTGCTGTCGACTGATGAGTATCACTTGCTTTCTTGTAGTGTAAATAACTATTAAATATTTTCCATTAATATCGTATATTATGTTTTATACCTCTTGACAAAGTATTTATGATACAAAATATTTACATTCCATCTTCTGCTTACCAATAGCGCATAATATGAGAATAGTATAATTTCAATCAACAAATTTTCTTTCTCTGTTGAATCTTGCTAGAGCGATATTGAGCTATGAGATAACTCAATTCTGAACATCATCACCAATATGAACAGAATGCTTTATAAGATATTTCAGGAATTGACTAAATTTACCGCTAATTTCACAAAGGTCAATTTTTACGTACCTATATATCGAATTAATATATCTATCGAAATTCATCTGCATCTTCGTTTGTCAAAAGTTTCATGTTATCCTCAAATATTATTTTCATATTTTCTCAATACGAAACATGATATCAATATATTGATGAACTTCATTGTTTTTTATTACTTTTGTATGGATCAACTCTCAGGACAAAATCATCTACGTTATCAGCCCAGTGAGCTTTGAAAAGAAAGATGACATTCAAAATCCTGAAATGACAGTTCAATAATTGAAATAATGTCCGCTTGTATTCATTCATTTCCTAATTTCTTCATAGTGGATCCATGTTTCCATTAATTGAAAAAGACTTATTTTAGATCGAAAAATATAATAAACACTCGATTATTTTATTTTGAGGAATGAGATATAATATTAAAATAACATCGTATATATATATATATATAATATATATATATATATATATATATATATGAATATATATATATATATATATATATATATATATATATAATATACATATATATATATATATATATATATATATATATATATATATATATATATATATATATATATATATATATATATATATATATATATATATATATATTTATATATATATATATATATATATATATATATATTTATATATATATAAATATATATATATATATATATACTTGAAAAACTTGGTTCACGGAATGAACCGCGTAAAAGATTTGATAAATCTCGACGTTTCGGCTCCTTTGCGAAGCCATCTACAGGAGAATTAGAAGGAGAATATTGCAAGAATCGTGGCCTCAATCTGCCTACTCGACGAATCGAATTAGGAGGAATCGGAAACAATACATTCAAATACTTCCAACCGCGGAAATCTTTCTGAACATATATATATATATATATATATATATATATATATATATATATATATATGTATATATATATATATATATATATGTATGTATATATATATATATATATATATATATATATATATATATATATATATATAGCAAACTTTCCAATGTTTCTATTGTTCGCGTTGCATTAAATAAATGAAGTATAAATGGATCATCGTAGTCTTCGAATAAAAAAAACTACTAATTTTTTCAGCTTTTATCAATCTAAAACAATAAAATGTTGACAACAATACTGTGAGATCTATACATAAGAAAAAGTACTCCTATTTCGAAAGTATAAGTTTCGCGGACAAAGTCGTATCTGAAATTAATACAATGTTGAAAAGAATATTCAGCAAGATCTATGCATAAGAAAAATTATTTCCAATTTGAAACTTTGGCAACAGAGCTGTATCTGGAGAACCGATCCGTTTTGGGTCTACGGTGAAAACAGCAACGTTAAAGGTAATCCACTGAGTCCCTTTCTATCATTAACAAAAACAATTCGTGCCTGAAGCCGAAAATCGGTAAGCCATGATATGAAATTCAAAATAAGTTTAACAGAGAAAATATAATTTCTTTTTGAAGAAACTTATCGTATGATGCTATATGCTTTTAAATTTAAGCGCTCTCTTTTCCGGAATTGTATGAATTGAGGCATTCTTCCGGACTTTTTCAATAATAGAATACGCTTCGCGAAAAAGACATCAAAATCAATTATGATGAATGCCATTATGCTACTCTATTTATTCAGTTGTTACAAATCAACGAATTAAAGAAACTTCATTCGGGACCAAAACTAAATTTCGCTATTAAACTGCCGAAAATCAACATTTTGTTAGATAATAAGTTACTTAATATTTAGCGAATACTATAATTAAATTGAATGTTTATTATGAAATAAGAACATGGAGAATCTGGAGTCTCATTTCAAGTTTCATATTCTTATATTAACGTTCGCACTCAAAAGTTGTGGTTATGTAATTTCGCCACTCGCAAACTCCATTCGGTTTCTCGTTGAGTCTACCACTGTTGTATTTCCATTAAAGTAATTACGTCAAAGCCGCAATACAGAACTAACAAGACTTACAGAATCTAATACTACAGAATGGGCGTGGAGATACTGGAGGGCGGATGTCTGGTTTATCATTTTCATGGGGCTAATTGTTATTCGGTCCATTTGCCGCTCCATGTTTCTCTGGGATTACGATTTTGACGATGTTTATTTTACTACGACAATTTGCTACGCTGAAATATAGATCTGGGTTTGACGGCCACCCTACCATGAGAATTATGTGCAAGATATATTATGCATCAAGAGGATAATGTTAATCTGATATGATAGCCGACCATATTGTTAATATAAGATTATCTTTCAATCCCTCATAATATTTAAGTGCTGGAGGCGTGTTAGTATGCATATAAAACATATTGCCTCTCTGGTTGTTCGTTTTTAACGTAGCGCTTAGAAGTCGAGGTCCACTTATTGAATCTACCAGCATGATTCAATTCTGATTTTTAAGTTACTGAATGAGCAGTGATATCCATGGATAAATATACCCATATTTATTCAAATAGAAGGTATTCTGAATTTAAATACTTTGAATTCGGAATTGATGAGGCTGTTTCTTCGTTGGAATCCAAAAACTATTATTAGAGAAGCATATGTTTTCTAAAGATTACTCTAATTGATGAAGATGTTACTTGGTAAGAATTTATAACTATATTATTAGAGAAGCACAAGTTTTTTAACTATTACTCTGATTGATGAGGCTGTTCCTTGGTTGGAATCCATAACAATATTATTAGAGAAGCATATGTTTTCTAACGATTACTCTAATAATTGATGAGAATGTTACTTGGTTAGAATCCATTACAATATTATATGGAAAGTACATGTTTTTTTATTTATTACTATAACTGATGAGGATGTTACTTGGTTATAATCCATTACAATATTATTAGGAAAGCACATGTTTTTCAACGATTAATCTAATTGATGAGGCTGTTACTTGGATAGAATCTATAACAATATTATAGTGAAAGTACCTGTTTTTTAACGATTACTCTAATTGATGAGGATTTTACTTGATTAGAATCCATAACAATATTATTCGAAAAGTACAAGCCTTTTAACTATTACTGATTACTCTAATAGATGATGATGTTACTTGGTTAGAATCCATTACAATATTACTAGGAAAGCACATGTTTTCTTACGAATACTCTAATTTATGAGGATGTTACTTGTATAGAACCCACAAAAATATTATAGGGAAATCATATGTATTTTAACGATTACTCTAATCGATGAAGCTGTTGCTTGGTTAGAATCCATAACAATATTATCAGGAAAGCACATATTTTTTAACGATTATTCTAATTGATGAGGCTGTTACTTAGTAGAATTCATGACAATATCATTAGTAAAGCAAATGTTTTTTTAAGATTACTCTAATTGATGAGGCTCTGTTACTTGGTAAGATTCCATAACAATATTATTAGGAAAGCACATGTTTTCAACGATTACTTTAATTGGTGAGGCTCTGGATTGATTAAAATCCATAACAATGTTCTCAGGAAAGCACTTTTTTTAACGATTTTTCTAGTTGATGAGGCTGTTACTTGGTTAGAATCGATAACAATACTATGAGGAAAGCACAAGTTATTAAACGATTACTCTAATTGACGAGACTGTTACTTTGTTAGAAGCCATAACAATATCATCACGAAAGCACATGTTTTTTAACGATTACTCTAATTGACGAGGCTATTACTTGGTTAGAAGCCATAACAATATCATCACGAAAGCACATGTTTTTTAACGATTACTCTAATTGACGAGGCTGTTACTTGGTTAGAAGCCATAACAATATCATCAAGAAAGCACATGTTTTTTAACGATTACTCTAATTGACGAAGCTGTTACTTAGTTAGAAGCCATAACAATATCATCACGAAAGCACATGTTTTTCAACGATTACTCTAATTGATGAGGCTGTTACTCGGTCAGACTCAATAACAGTATTATTAGGAAAGCAGATGTTTTTTAACGATTACTCTAATTGACGAGGCTGTTACTTGGTTAGAAGCCATAACAATGTCATCACGAAAGCACATGTTTTTCAACGATCACTCTAATTGATGAGGCTGTTACTTGGTCAGACTCCATAACAATATCATTAGGAAAGCACATGTTTTTTTCAACGATTGCTCTAATTGAATCTATTACAAAGCGTTCTAATAAACAGTGGTTTCATCAGATGAAACGGAATATGGGTATCTCAATTCACATAAATTTTAGTTCCTTACCACAAGAAATTAAATAGTGCAGTGATCTGTAGGTAATCCTCCGAGAGAACTTGCACAAACTACATAATATTTTGAATATATTTAGCAAGAGAGAATTATTCAAATTTATTCGTTTATTAAATAAGATCTCAGAATTCTCAGAGAAAGTAGATAATTGAAATTGAACGTTTGGGAAACCGTAAAGATTAATTGGTATAATTCTGATTATATAACTCATGTTTGAATAAGCCAATACAATTCGTGCATTTTGCATAGCTACTGCGTATTGATAAGTGAATATACCCTTGACGATGTTGTATAATCGTTTTGGTGTTTCGCCTCGTGTCTAAATGTGAATGTTTTCATAGTGATGATGTTTTGACGTTTGTCAAAAAAAATTAATATTTTTTATTTGTAATATAGTCGTAACGAATACCAACTCGAGCATATGAAAATAATCGTTATACTGACCTCGTCACTCGACGTATTATTTAAAACATCACTCGAGTTGCGCTCTGGTGATGTTTCGCAAAATACGTCTCGTGACTCGGACATATAATCGATTATTTGCGATGCTCTTGTGATATTATTACTGATTGTTTTTTTCGTATGATTTTCAACCAATCAGAACTATCAATTTAGTTAAGTTACCTTGTATAATTTCGATAATACCTGATTATACATAGAGTAGCTCTACCAATCGAAAACTAACAGGACCGTCAAATTTTGACGTTTATCAGTAACTGTTCAAAAATGAGTTGATTCGGAGATTTTTACTTAATATACTCAAATACAATGCATACTTCAAAATGAATACGGTTATACATCTCAAACTTCCTGCATAATTACAAATCGTGTCAGTTTGACAGAATAAACTGTCAAACTGACACTCTTTGTAATTATGCAACAAGTTATCGATGCATAACCTGATTCTTTTGAAGTACTTATAGTATTACTACTGATTATTTTTTTCGTGTAATTGTCAACCAATCAGAACGAGCAATTTAGTTAAGTTGCCTTGTATGATTTCGATAATACCTGATTATACATAGAGTAGCTCTACCAATCGAAAACTAACAGGGCTGTCAAATTCTGACGTTTATCAATAACTGTTCAGAAATTAGTCGATTAGGAGATTTTTGCTTATTATACTCAACAAATAATCGTATCAAATAGAATGCTTACTTCAAAATAAATACGGTTATACATCTCAAACTTCCTGCATAATTACAAATCGTGTCAGTTTGACAGAATAATTTAGACTTTCAAACTGACACTCTTTGTAATTATGCAACAAGTTATCGATGTCCTGATTATTTTGAAGTAGGTACTTATAGTATTACTTCTGAGAATTTGAATGAACAAGTAGATATGCATCATATTCAATATCTAATGTAGTTTGTATGAGTTTTCTCGAAGGATTACCTACCCATTACAGCACTATTCAATTTCTTTTTGTAATCATTTTTTCAAGATACAAAAGTTTATGTAAATTGAGGTCACCGTCTGGTGAAGCGCCAACTCATAGATTCAATTTAATAATTGTTTATGCATGTGTTTTTTCAATAATATTAGAAAACACTGGACAAAATTTCACGATATAATAACAAATTTGCTCGACAAATGTTTCAAATTGCTTCCTCCTTTATTGGTAAAATAATAAATAAGACTGAATAAGTTTTTCAAGTCTGGTGTTTATAGATGTTCATAACATTCCCTGAATCTGTATTCATATTTTGTGGCATCGTAAAATAGCATATGGGAAATCCCAGTCTGGTGCTTTTCGCTGACTCTAAAAGTGGTGATATATTAAGGGTTAACTGTTCTTTAAGAATTGGGTGATACCAGTGGTGTGTTTTTGATGTTTTTAGAGATTCGAAAGTAAGAAGAAAGGAAGAGATTAAATGTTTGTAAATATTTTTGCTACCGGTTTGAAAAATTTAGGCTCATGCACATCCATACCATCTCCTTTCCCAAAGTTTGAATGAATTTACCCAAATTTAAATATCTTGTTCGTGTCCAAATAAAACCCACTTACCAAATTATAGTATATAGAGACTAAACATTCTTTGTCATACATTGTTTCAAACATAACTGTCGTACGACATACTGGTATAGGGAGAAGCGAAGAAACATCATTTGAAAAATCCATAAATACTGCAGAAATGGGTATTAAAAATTATCATAAACAAAAGACTAAAATTATATGAAGAAAGTAAAATATTGGATGTTAGTAAGCTATTCCTACAGACAATACTAAACTACGAATTTAAAAATTATATCGACATACCCTATATGACTCATGGGTGACAGAAGAAAATAAAAAAATTCCCTAAAGGAGAGAACGAATAAATTAATTGATCAGATGAACTTTGTATACACCCTGAAACGGCTTCATGATAGAAGACCTGTTTACTTAAAAAGTTTCAAGAAAACATTTCTAACATGGCTACATTAATTACCAACGGAAGATGTTTTGAGTAAAATGGACACAACTAAGTACTTGCCAGTAAAACGGACAGAAATAACATGAAATGAAAGAAGAATTAACATGATTTGCTCTACTTAAATGTTTTGAACGAAATGGGTTATCAAAATTCTTCAAATTTTTCGCTGTAGAACAGCTTTCCTAAAAGTACGGTGAACTTCTGAGAGTAATTGATATTTTTTCTGGTTGAATCTCTGGTTTCCTGGTTATGACTATTTTAGTTTTTACCTAGCTATAGAGTCGAGTATTGTTTCATATTATTGATGAACTGTTATTTCGGTTGGGCAAATAAATATGAAGATTATTTATTTCTTTATATATATACATATATATATATATATATATATATATATATATATATATATATATATATATATATATATAATTTTATATTAATAATATTAACAAAACTTCAAACTCGTTCTTCAGGAACCTGATATAAAAACCACGCTCTCGACTCATTGTTGACTTTTTAACTCACTAGGGATGTACACTTTAACGCTGGTTCCGAACGACTTGTGGGCTTGTAAACAATGTACATTATCCAACTTTTTCAATTGTTTGAACCACTGAAACTCGTAGCCAAATACAAGCATTCATACCTTACCCAAGATTCGAACCAAGCACACCTGCTTTACAGATTGATACTCTCCCTCTGCTCCACAAGGCGTGTGTTACTGTTGACTTTCGATACAGTGCAATAGTCTATCATAATTTTCAAGAAAAATACCACTAATCAAACTACATCCATGTAAAAACTGAGAAGATTGCGAAAGCTTGAATCGTCGAAATATATGTAGAGATAACACTGGAGGTTGAGCTAATTTGGTTTTTAATTTGATTAGATATTAATGTTTTACCATGTGTTAAGCTAAAGCAATTGAACAAATCAATGTTGTCTTTGCATCGTAGTTTCTGCTATATACTTTTGCTTTGTTCATCAGTATAATATGGCAAATACAGAAGTGAAAATCGTGTGCATTGAGAAGTAGAAATCAAGCATGCGAGAGTTTAGCCACAAAAAGACACTTCTGCCACTGAAATTGACTGAAGCTGACGTTTACGTTCTATGTGCATTATCGGAATGAACAAAAACGTCATATCTGGCAGCAATGTCGACATTCTTTCACCAGAATTTCCGAAAAATGATAAAATGATGGCACAGAGCTCCATCTATATTTTCTTTCGATTCATGCCCCGCCTTAGCAAAATAGATTATGCATGAAGCGAACTACAAAAGGTTATAATAATGATTCCAAACCGACGTTGAGGAAATAATGACTATGTGGCTTCAGGTCCTTGCACAAAATCTGCGTAATTTTTCCATTAGTTCCGTTCAAAAAACTTGAATAATGGGGCAATCTATGATTTAGGACCAATAATGAATACATATTCAAGTTGTCGCAATTTCCTTTCATGGTGTGATATCAGATTTACCCCATTTGAGTAGTACTTATTAGTTCTTTCATTATTCTTTATCTGTATAAAAATACAATTAAACAAAAATAACTGATTTTAAAATCCTTTAAGTTGGTAATAGGGTTGCTGGTGTTTCAATTTTCACGAAACAACCATCTGCATCATCTTGCCTTCAGTATTAATTGAAATAGTGTGATAACATTTTTTTGTTTGAATTAATGTCTTCATGGATCAGTTGAAAATCAAATTAGTTCTAATTTCAACCAAAAAAAGTCGAAGGACATCATGGGCCACCTGGTTGGAACGAAATTTCTTTCGCTATATATTATGTATTGAATGTTAAAAAGCAGGCAGAATAAAATAAATTCACAACGTTTGAAAGTAATGATGAATAAAAATTAATTAATGAAATTGTCATTCTTAATAATAGCTCTGAATTTTTATGAGGAAAGTTGATGTTTTTTGAGTGAACAAATATAAAAAATGTTTAAAAATTTGTTACCTTTTATTATTAATTCTAACACCTGATTATCATTACCTATAGTATTAGGAAGTAGTTTATTTGTATAAATTATAATCAATTATTCAGTTCAGAATTATACGTGGGGAACGCGGGGCTACTGAAAGTCAGTTGGTAATGAGAGACAGTCGAAAAATACCCGAACAAATTACTATACAAAATAAGGCTATACCGTAGTTTGTTTACCTTTGTCTACATGTCATTATTATTAATAATATTTGATAATTCTTTAAAACAGACCTAAATCATTACTGTTTTAGTTAGTTATATGTCCCAGAGCGGTCCGCTAAATGTATTCATAATTACATAATACTTTTATAATTAATTACCAAGCTAGTTAGTTGAGTACGTTAGGTACGCTGGCTAGTATTTGGGAGGTCTCGGGTTCAAACCCCGGAGCCGACTGGTCTGCCATGAGTTTTTTTCAGAGGTTTCCTCATGGTAATGTAAGTCACTGCTTGCAAACTTACAAGGCGAATGCTGGGCCAGTATTAATCCTCTGAACCCTACCCACACTTCCATAAATATCCCGTCTCACCTATCCTTAATGCACTTGTACATACAAGTGTATCCTCTGATCTGGCTGAAGGACTTAATCCCAAACTCAAGCTGCCCGCCTCCCTGACACATACTTCAGGGAGGAATGAAACACGTGTGTTTTTTTTCATAATTCATGATTAAAAGAGCTTCATTTTATAATTTATATATTCATATTCACATTTATATTTATTCAAATTGTCAATGTTTTCATAATGATGAACAATCATGAATCTGATAGATTTTCGACTTTATTATTCATAAATTTATTATAAACAATTTTGTGACAAAAATTTGAGTGCTTTTTATTCAGTTTTTTATAGAATTGAAACTATCAGGATATTCTTGATGGCGTCAAAAGAGAAATTGTAGAAAATTGAGCGATTCAATTGAAGAATCGTGTTTCCCGGAAATTGAAGAATCGTGTTTCACGGAAATTGAAAAAAATTGAGTTCGGTTAATCTTATTTGTTGCTGAGATACTCAAATGAAATGATCATGAAATACGCGCGCTAGGCCGTTTCTCGTGATGTTCTGACATATTTTTCAGAGCTTTAATGAAAAATCAAGATGAACATTTTAAAATATGAAAACTTTAACTCCAAAATGATTTTTGTAAATTGAAATAGGATCATACCTGTCATATTCAGGCCTGCTGAAAAATGGCATGGTATGAAGTTCAAATGGCCATAGATCCAAAACTATACATTGGACAGTGTCTGCTTTCTGCACATATAAAGTTTACATTCAAAACAAATATTGATCAGTGGATTCACGCTACAACTCGAAAGATAAACGAGTTATGAATTTTTGAAAAAGCTACACTTTTGCCTGTTTTTTCTGAAGATTTTTTCTCAAACTAACACTTCGATCGAGTTTTTCGATCTCTTTTTTCTTTTGTGCTTACATTCTCTGCAATTCCTTCTCTGACAATATGACGATAACCCTGACAATTTTAATTTAATAAGCGAAAGCCTACAAAAAAAATATGAAATTTTTAATAAAAAAGTTATACATAATAAAGTAGTGAAAGAGTGAAAAATATCGCACCATATCCTATATCGAATGATTTGAAAAAATCATTTTTGAAGTGAAACTTCTTTGCGCGCATGAGAGTAAAATTCTTACGGATGAAACGGATGTGAGACGTTTTTGTCCAAGAAGAGAGAGAGAACGATTGAGAGAGAGTGAGAAAGGGCGAACGTAGCATGAAGCATATAGACATAGAGCGAGAGGAGGGAGACAACGAGAGAGAAAGGAGATCAGAAAAAAATACACATTTGATAGATGTATTCGTTTAGTAGTTAACTAGTGAGAGGCTCCCCCGCCTATTAAATAGATCCGTGAAAACTATAGATCGATGAAAATATAGTTTCCCGAACCACGATGAGTGCAAAGCCTGTCCCTGCCTCTGTCGAACGGTACGCGACGCGTCAAGTGCTGAGCCCGGCCCTGCCTCTATCGAACGGGAGCGCCATCTGCTCAGTGTCAACCTGTAGTTTGTGCGGAATGGGTAGAATACTACTATACTCCGCCGTGCCGAAACTTCTCGATAGAATTCGACGCGTCCAACTGTCGGCTCGAAAGGCGGTCACGTGAATGCTAGTCCATGGGAAGCGAAAATAGTTCTTAAGTGTCCGGAATGCATCCGTTTTCGCGAATTTCGGAGAAACGTCAAACTTTAAACGTTCGATATCGAAGATCGGCGTCTCGGATCGAGGCAAGACGTAGCCTAAGCACTACGGAAAGGACGTGGGCGATCGACGGGGCCCTTCGGGCACCGCGATTCAGGACCGATCTCCTTATCTCGGCTTTATAAGTTTGCCGTAATGCGGCCTTCGGCCGCCTGCATTTTAGGAAGTCCAAAATGGCAAACCAATTATTTATTTAGTATTATATAATATACTAGTGAGCGGCTCCCCCGCCTATTAAATAGATCCGTGAAAACTATAGAACGATGAAAATATAGTTTCCCGAACCACGATGAGTGCAAAGCCTGTCCCTGCCTTTGTCGAACGGTACGCGATTGAACCGAACGCATCCTTTATCTACGGTACGCGACGCGCCAAGTGCTGACCTCGTCCCTGCCTCTGTCGAACGGGCGCGCCATCTGCTGCTCACTGTCGATAGTGTCAATCTGTAGTTTGTGCGAAATCGGTAGAAAACTGCTATACTCGTTGGGCCTCGCGGTGGCGATGCTTCTCGATAGAATTCGACCCGTCCAACTGTCGGCTCGAGAGGCGGTCACGTGAATGCTAGTTGGATTCAAGCGAAAATGGTTCTTAAGCGTCGGAAATGCTGCCGTTTTCACGAATTCCGGAGAAACGTCAAACTTTAAACGTTCGATATCGAAAATCGGCGTCTCGGATCGAGGCGAGACGTAGCCTAAGCACTACGGAAAGGACGCGGGCGATCGACGGGGCCCTTCGGGCCCCGCGATTCGGGGCCGATCTCTTTATCTCGGCTTTGTAAGTTTGCCAAAATGCGGCCTTCGGCCGCCTGCATTTTGGGAGGTCCAAAATGGCGAAGCAATTATTTATTTAGTATTATATACTAGTGAGAGGCTCCCCCGCCTATTAAATAGATCCGTGAAAACTATAGATCGATGAAAATATAGTTTCCCGAACCACGATGAGTGCAAAGCCTGTCCCTGCCTCTGTCGAACGGTACGCGATTGAACCGAACGCATCCTTTATCTATGGTACGCGACGCGTCAAGTGCTGAGCTCGTCCCTGCCTCTGTCGAACGGGCGCGCCATCTGCTGCTCACTGTCGATAGTGTCAATCTGTAGTTTGTGCGAAATCGGTAGAAAACTACTATACTCGTTGGGCCTCGCGGTGGCGATGCTTCTCGATAGAATTCGACCCGTCCAACTGTCGGCTCGAGAGGCGGTCACGTGAATGCTAGTTGGATTCAAGCGAAAATGGTTCTTAAGCGTCGGAAATGCTTACGTTTTCACGAATTCCGGAGAAACGTCAAACTTTAAACGTTCGATATCGAAAATCGGCGTCTCGGATCGACGCGAGACGTAGCCTAAGCACTACGGAAAGGACGTGGGAGATCGACGGGGCCCTTCGGGCCCCGCGATTCGCGGCCGATCTCCTTATCTCGGCTTCGTAAGTTTGGCAAAATGCGGCCTTCGGCCGCCTGCATTTTGGGAAGTCGAATTTGGCGAAGCAATTATTTATTTAGTATTATATACTAGTGAGAGGCTCCCCCGCCTATTGAATAGATCCGTGAAAACTATAGATCGATGAAAATATAGTTTCCCGAACCACGATGAGTGCAAAGCCTGTCCCTGCCTCTGTCGAACGGGCGCGCCATCTGCTGCTCACTGTCGATAGTGTCAATCTGTAGTTTGTGCGAAATCGGTAGAAAACTACTATACTCGTTGGGCCTCGCGGTGGCGATGCTTCTCGATAGAATTCGACCCGTCCAACTGTCGGCTCGAGAGGCGGTCACGTGAATGCTAGTTGGATTCAAGCGAAAATGGTTCTTAAGCGTCGGAAATGCTGCCGTTTTCACGAATTCCGGAGAAACGTCAAACTTTAAACGTTCGATATCGAAAATCGGCGTCTCGGATCGAGGCGAGACGTAGCCTAAGCACTACGGAAAGGACGCGGGCGATCGACGGGGCCCTTCGGGCCCCGCGATTCGGGGCCGATCTCTTTATCTCGGCTTCGTAAGTTTGCCAAAATGCGGCCTTCGGCCGCCTGCATTTTGGGAGGTCCAAAATGGCGAAGCAATTATTTATTTAGTATTATATACTATTAGAACTTTAGATGGCAATTCTGTGGCATAACGTCTTGTACTACAGCAAGCGCAGATCTTTCAATTCATTTGAAGGTTAGGAGATTTTAATATTTACAAATAACATGTGGCATTTTAATTTGCCACTCGTCATTTGAGAAAAATATACACTATTTTTCATAAAATTGAAAAAAAAACGTGTGGCACTCGGGGACTGCCGCGGTAAAGCTATTGCATAGCATTTTTCATCAACTGATGCAATTAGAATCATTTTTTTATTTTTTATTTATGCAGTATTTTTTCTTCTTCTTCTTTGATATAAATTCAAAATTTTTCTTTGATATTAATTCAAGTTACACTTTTTGAGCATGGTGACCGATAAGAAAACAAATTTTTTTCTTTTATCGAATAAATGAGAAGTTAATATCGTTTAAAATATTTTTATTATCTTACAATACATGTAGGTTATTCAGGAATTTTCATCATTGAAACTATAGGTTTATAGGTTTTACTGAAATAAGAATATATCATATATTCTCGTCCAATTTTGGGTTCGGAGAAATGTAAATTGCTACCATGACTATGTGTAGGCCATCTCTAAGTTTGCATAAGCACGCACAAATATCTCTAACGAATGAGCGCCTAACATTAACATCGCTAACGTGTGCAATATTTATATCAATATTCGGAGTCATAATATTAGTAATATATATATAGCTATTCACTGTTGTACATAGGTACATGTATGTATACATATATACCTACACGTATACTTACGGGGCGCATATGCGGTGAGTGTGGCATTATAAAGATATGATAGATACCTATACACCTGTATACTTTCTCACAATCAGCTGCTTACGTATCCGTCCGATTTCGAAGCAGCACGTCTCGATCCGTGCGAGCTTCGCACAGTCGTACCAAATACATACACGCTAAGCGAACGCTCGGCCGAGCTACATGGTAGACGGAGTGGGGGGTGTTAGGTTTTATTTTCGTTACGGAATTCCTTGATTCGGTCGCTGCGCTCAAAGCCAGCGATAAAAGCTATGCAATTTTTAATCTTAAGAATATTTCATAAATTCTATCTTTTAAATTTCCCTCTCGGAAATTTAAATCTTGAGATTATTATAAATATAAACGAGATTTAAAAGTTAGTTTGCCAAGGAAGTTTTACTTCTGACATGTGTACTTTGTACGCACGCACTTTTTCTTTAATAGCGGTAAGCGTCACTGAACATAAGGAAACTCTCTTGGCTTATCTTTAACCCTGCTTGATTTCCGGAAAGTTATTATCAATTTTATCTATCTTGGTATAGTAAGTATTTTGAGTGAGTCGGTTTAATGTACAGTTCCATTATCGTATATTTTTATCACTCAACTCGTCGCCCACAAGTCTAGACGCATGAAGTGCGAAATTCCACTTGACCTGATTATATATCCTTTATGAGTCATGTCCTTGGTCCTTCAGCGTTATCTTCCCTTCTAAGCAATCCTTGGTATTCGAACTGAAGAATATCAGTAGGTATTATCACATATTAAAGGAACAATTTTCGGAATAGTGTAGTTACTATTTCTTTGATAACACAATAAAAAGTACATACATTAATCAGGGATCCCCAACCTTTTTTGACCTAAGAACATATTCTAGCATTCCGGTTAGGGGGCGAGCACCATTTAAAATTTAAATATTCAAGGTAAATTTATAGTTGGAGATTTTTAATAAAAAAAAGATTGTACAAAAAAATTTTTAATTCCAAAAACATAACATTGTTTTTTTATATTTTATGTAATAGTGCCTTGAAAAGGCGGTGTTACATGGGTACTGCTCGAATAAATTTGACTATTTTATAACTATTTTCATGACGTGCCCAAAGGGTAGTATTATACCACACAAAACTTTCTACGATGTGAAGTTTGGAAATGATTTATCTTTTCTGCAGAGGGCTATAAATCCTTTGATATATATTGATATCAATTGACTTCGCATATGTTCTATAAGTATATGTTATTACTTTATATCCATTGACTTTATATATGACCTTATTCATGGGTAATATTTTCAGTAATCTTCTTTTACAGTTAAGCCACTAAATACTTTTCTCATTATAACTGCTAACTGTGCTATGTCTATAGTAATGAAGTTGTAACGAAAACCATTCACATACTTCCAAATCACTCCTCAGCTGAGCTTGCACGTCATTTGAAATATCGTGTATTGTTTTTGTGACGGTGCTGGCTGACAACTGAAGGTCTTGCATTGCTAACATAATCTCACGTTTGTTGCGAAATCTCTCGAATAAGCAATCGGCGTCCGCTAAAAATGCTTATTTTAACGACTAGTTGACAGTTGAGACCGCTGTGGTACTCGTTTTAAGTTTTCATGGCGCCCGCGGGCACACGTTTGGGGACCACTGCATTAAATTTAACTATGAATTTGTATGCCTAGGAAAGACTCGATTGGTCATGAGTGCATAAATCAATTTCAATTTTGTTTAATTATATTCTTGTTTAGGTTTCGCTATTTCCTGGAACTTTACTATTATAATCATAGTTCAGGATATATAAAATCTTTGTAGAGAGAAATGTTTCACTATTTTGTTATGTCAAAACGAACTGAGCGCAGATCCAAAATTTTAAACAAGAAATTCAGAGGATCTGTTTAATGCATAAAACTGCATTTTTTGACAAGTAACTCAACTTCATGCAACTTCCGGTTGCACCAGAAGTAACATAAACTTTCGGTCTTTATATGGGACACCTGGTATATTTTTAATTTTTTCGTCTCCATATGATATTTGGAATACAACCATATATAATTTGTTACTTTTTGCAACCGTTGTTTCAATTTTTTTCGAAATGAATTTTTATTCTAGAGGGCTATAGATGCGTTCAAATAAATAATTTCGGTCCAACAATGACCCCGTTTACCGTTTCGAGACGTAGATTTGTGGCCGTGGCTTCGGGATTTTGTTTCAGTTGTGTTGGTCACAGGCTACTTGAAGATTTAAAATGTTATTTTGAACTCAATAAGATTCTTCATTTAAAGAAAGTTCTAAGGTTATGGGATTTCAGGTTTTTATTGAAAGTTTTCTTTCAACCTAATACCTTTAATGTGGTATCAAAATGATCGTTATAAAATTTCCGAAAAAGAAAACCCTAAGTCAATAAGAAGGAGCTGAGAATATGAAAAAACCTTGATTACCTGTTGAAACACATTATATTTCTAAATAAAAATTATGCCAGTGAGAGAAAATATTTGAAACCCCCAAATAGCCATTCCCTAATATGAACCGAATTTCGGTGCATATTTTCAGCATTCTTATTGAATCTAGTACTCAATACGCAATGCCGAAAATCCTCAGAAACACTGTAAATAAATATAAAAATTGCGGCGGTGAAAGGAATCAATTGAAGATCCCAGTATGCACTTTTCTAATATAAAATCAATCCATCTTACTAAATCGCCAAAATAGTCCGGCAAAGTAAGTATATAGAGAGGAAAAATTAAAAAGTAGGGGTTATTATTTTTTTTAAGTAAGTACACTGACCCCTCATCGCTCTCCTAAATTTGTGACCAAATCCCGTGAAAGCTCGAAACACAGCTTGCAAGCACATTTTAAAGCACTAAAATTCGATGATTTTTTGCTTATAACTTTTTCTGATGTACTCGCACAAAAAAATCATAGAGATCAAATTCACAGTAAATTGTATGCCCTACACGATGACGTAAGTCGACTTTTGAAATGGAAATTTTTTCGACTCAAAATTTTCCAAAAAATGAAAATTGTATCGAAAGGTCGTGTTTTAACCGGCAACCATACTGAAAATAACCATATCGAAAACAAAACATAGGGAAACATAGATGGTGTGCTATAAAAAATTTACGTATTTTCAGATTTGGAAAATTCAAAATGGCGGCCGCAAAAACCGAATATATATATATATTTTTTTCAATCACGCTTCCTCTTGAAAACCTTAACGATATCGAAACGCGGTTGATTGAAATCGATAGAGAAAAAGTTGTAGTTTTAGGCATGAAATAAAAAAAAATTTTATAAATTTTTTTACATAACTTTTTTTGAAAATTTATTAAAAAAAAATTTTGTTTGTTGAGTTTTTCCTCATTTTTGCATTGAAAAATAAAGTCAATCATTATATTCATACTTGAAATGTATTTGCCGTTAAAAAACGCGTATTTCAAAAAAAAATTGTTTAAATACAATAATCAGAAGCCGAGATATAGAAGCTCAAAGTTCGCTTCGTACTGTGACCATACTATTAAAAATTAAAAATGCGCCTGTATTAGTGAAGACCCGTTGGGGTGCTCGGCGACAATGGTCTCCCCACCACTACGCCGAGCAGCTGCCGCGTTCATATTCGGGCGAACGCGGCAAGACTACAGATTTATTTTTGATGCAGCCAGTGATCCAACGTTCTTTTAAATCTGTATTTAATCACCACACAGGTGAAACAATCTAATGCAACAATAAGAATTTAAAAATTTTTAATAGTATGGTCACAGTACGAAGCGAACTTTGAGCTTCTATATCTCGGCTTCTGATTATTGTATTTAAACAATTTTGTTTTTGAAATACGCGTTTTTTAACGGCAAATACATTTCGAGTATGAGTATAATGATTGACTTTTCAATGCAAAAATGAGGAAAAACTTAACAAACTTTTTTTTTTTATAAATTTTCAAAAAAAGTTATGTGAAAAAGTTCATAAATTTTTTTTTTATTTTATGCCTAAAACTACAACTTTTCCCCTATCGATTGCAACCAACCGCGTTTCGATATCGTTAATGTTTTCAAGAGGAAGCGTGATTGAAAAAGAAATATATGTATTCGATTTTTGCGGCCGCCATTTTGAATTTTCCAAATCTGAAAATACGTAAATTTTTTATAGCACACCATCTATGTTTTCCTATGTTTTGATCTCAATATGGTTATTTTCAGTATGGGTGCCGGTTAAAACACGACCTTTCGATACAATTTTCATTTTTTGGAAAATTTTGAGTCGAAAAAATTTTCATTTCAAAAGTCGACTTACGTCATCGTGTAGGGCATAAAATTTACTGTGAATTTGATCTCTACGATTTTTTTGTGCGAGTACATCAGAAAAAGTTATAAGCAAAAAATCATCGAATTTTAGTGCTTTAAAATGTGCTTGCAAGCTGTGTTTCGAGCTTTCACGGCATTTGGTCACAAATTTAGGAAAGCGATGAGCGGTCAGTGTACTTACTTAAAAAAAATTATGACCCCTGCTTTTTTTATTTTTCTCGTTGTTAGATTTTTTGATCTTACTTCCCCGGACTAAAAGCTATGAAGGTGCGCAAAACCTCAAAACGGACGAAAAAAATATTGAAAAACCGAAGAATAGAAAAAATAGCTGGAAGAACATCAACGCATTCCACATAAGAAAATACAACCATCTAACTTAATCTGGATGAGCTGTGGAAGTACGCAAATCCTCAAACACCACAAAAAAACAGGAAATATCTACATAAAAATGGCATGTCATCGAGATAAAAAATTGTTTCCTGCGAAAAGACAACAAAACGACGAGAAAAATCAGGAGACAAATTAAATCTCAGCCACCAAAAAGCAAAACCCTCCCAATCCACGTACAAACTGTCAAAGCTCAATCAGCATAGGCTGTGGTGGTGCGCAAAACCTCAAAAACCACGAAAAAACAAGAAATCTGTGAATAAAAATTAAAGAAAAAAACATCAAGAGGTACGTACACAACATCAAATTAATAATTGCATAAATTGTAACTCAATCCTCCAGAAGCATTTTTTTTAGCTTGATGCACATTTCAAAAAGCCCAAGAATGTTGAACGTTGCATATGTTGCTCATAACTAATTTCCACTGGTTTAACAGCTGGTTTGAGGATTTTCCGCTAATGCGAAGTATTCAAAACAAACCAGACAAATTGTGAAAAACATGCTTTACTACAAAACATTTCATGTGATTCAAATTCGGATTTTTATGTATTAAAAAAGTTACTTTACTCAACTCAATCAATATTCTCATGTACCAGTTTCATTGTTTTATTCAAATTGAACATTGCTGATGCAATATGCTTAAAAATTTCAACGATTTGGATGCAATTGAATCAGTGTACTGCGTAAATGTGAGAAGTGTGTGTGAGTACGCATCCGTGGTATGGTCACCGGCTTTCTATATTCATAAAAATGATATCGAGCGAGCTCAGATAAAATTCTTGAGGTGAGTTGCACTCAAACAAGGATTTTCAACCTCATAATAAAATTATTATTTAATTCAAGAGCGAATAAGTTTGAGGTCTTCGGAATTACGAAGGGAAACTTCGACATAATGCTGATTTTCAAAGTGATAACATTGCTGATAGTAAATATTTACTAGCCGAAATAGGCTTTTATTGCAGGTCTACATTATTGAGGTCCAGAGAGATTTCTTACTTAAGTTTTTCTCCAACAGATTTTTTTTTTAACAGCCGCCTAATCATATCACAAAGACTAGCCAATGATTGCGAAGTCGATCTTTTTTCATTCTCAATTTTTCCCCTTAAGAAATATCTCGAGTCACAGTCGTTGAATCGATAGTTCGGAGCAAACTCGTTTTTTTCTTTTGTATTTTTGTATTTGCTCAGTATATCAAAGTAAAATGGCAGGTGCATATGATTAAATAAATAAATAAATATTGAAATATATGACATATTTATTTTAATACTAAGCAAAAAATTATAGGATCATATAAAACATTTTGAAGAGTTTTAACAATTATTTCAGTTGAACAAAGAATGAGCTCAAAAAATAAGATTGATTTTCTATCATGCTTTTAGATTTCGTGCAGATTACAACTATCCTAGCAGTTGTTCCGTCTCAAACTTTTTATGAAACTCTGAGATATAATAGGGTATTAGTTAGGCAAGCTGCTGAATTTAATTTCAGCTTCATCATCTCTTATAACTATATTAAAGGAGTTAGTGGCGTTCATAAATTCCTACAGATTGAAGTAAAATATGCCGTCTGCTTCTCACAGAAATTGTGGAATTGCGAAATTTGATAATTAAAACTGGATTCAGTGAGGAAAAGACTTTTAATATCTCCCAACTAATCAGCAAGTGAAAATTTATAAGGCAGAAGATGGAATTGTTAGAGGAAAACCCACAAAATATTTGAAGCAGTTTCTTATGGATGTCCTTTTCTTCGTTTACTTATAATTCGGATCCAACGAATTATTTCAAATTCAGAATTGTCTAGAATTACGAAGTCAGTAAATATCCAAGATATTAGGCAACACCTACTGGATACTGCATTCGAGATGCATCACGCCCAAAAAACAACCTCCAGTTACTGATTGATAGTTGACTCTGAAGTGTCGACACTTTGAGGTTTCTGATTCAACTAGTACTTATTCGATTTTAGAACAAGGTTAATGAATACCACTGGCACAAATTACTTCTTACTACTTCTGAAACCTGAAGATGTATGTTCACAAATCCTCAACACGGTTCTACCGTTAGACGTTAGAGTTTAATCATTCACATCGTATATATATATATATATATATATATATATACGATGTGAATGATTAAAAAATATATATATTATATATATATATATATATATATATATATATATATATATATATATATATACAACCTTCCAAGAGAGCTCGTTATATGTATTCCCCAAATATCTACATTCACAATCCAACAGTGATTTATAGAAATCGTCATATCACCCTGAATATGCATACAGCTGTTTCGGACTTATTAGATCTCATCAGTGCAGCTCGTTTGACTCGGAGTGAACTAACAAATTTCTAATTGTTTCCTATACAAATCGTGACCGAGCGAATATCTCGATAACAACCTAGAGCGCCCTCCACCAAGGAGATTGGAAACCTAAAATTCACAGATCGAAAATGCAGAATACTGTCAAGAGAATACATATTTCCTGACAAGAAATGTCTACTCTGCAACTGTGGCGTACTTGATTCCAAATCACGCTAACATAGCGTTTTTCAAAACTATGTGTACCTATGTACTCAGTTTTCAAAAATGCTATGTTAGTGTGCTTTGGAACCTAGTAGGTACGCCACATTTGCAGAGTAGACATTTCATGTCAGTAAATATGTATTCTCCCGAAGGTATTCTCACGATAGTGCGGTCTTGAAATACTTTTAGGGGTGTAGCCAGCGGGGAGGGGGGGTTGTGAAATGGGATGGGATGCAGCGTTTCGGGACATAGAAAAAATTGTAGTTGCCAATAGCAATACCAGGATTGTGCTGAACAAATTGAGATACCTTTAATAAGTAATAAGCATTGCACTGAAAATATTCAAGTGTAGATAAATTTATTAATTTAAACTTGCACATTCAGTATTTTGTCTAATGCTGGCTTATTAGTCATTATAGCGGGTTAATTAGAAGTTTGTTGTTAATCCCTTATTTTGAGACATTCTGTGGAATAATTTCTGATCAATTTTTGTTAAGGGCCATTCCTTTCCAACATTTTGTTTTTTGGTTCATGCCTAAGTGCACTAGTTCATTTTTAAGAAACAAATGAACTTGTCATCAACGGTTTACTTTAAGAAATCTAATTGTTGTTTGAAGAGGTGACTTTTCTCGATGTTGTCAGTTTGGCAGTGAGAGACCTAGAAGATCTCCAACCATGGCTTTAAGTGCGGAAAATTGCGTAAAAGCTGTTGATCGTGACGTGAGATGGACGTAATAATGAATATATTGAGGAGATGTTAAGCAAGTACCTTGTACTTTTTAATGGATTTATCGGCGATTCATCCTGATGCAGGATAATACTCGGCCACATACAACAGTTTGTTTCACACAATACCTCGCATAAGTATGTAGGTATTAACAAAACTGGCCATCATTTTCGCCTGATCTCAACACCATAGAGAATGTGTCGGACATGCTTCGTAGGTGAGTCAGAGATCGCAAAATAGCTCCGGCTACGATAAATGAGCTTAGTTCAGCAATTCAGGAGGAATGACAAAATATTGCTCAAAATGCTATTCGTTACCTAATTGACAGTATGAACCGACGTATGCAGGCAGTGATAAGAGCTTATATAGGTGGTAATACAAAATATTAAGCTAAATTTGTTGTAAGAAATACGTTTCTTCAGGTTATTTAAATTACAGTTGAGTTAGTTTGTTTTGAAGTTTGATTTTTAATTTGAATTGAATAAGTTTGCATTAATAAATTTTACAATAATTGCTAATTACTATAACTGACCAAAATTTTGTTGTCAGATTATTTATTCATATAATTAACTTCTGAAATACGCTACTTTGCCCCCATTTAACCGACCCTCTATTTCTTACCTTTATCGAAATCTCGAATTTTAATAGCCCTGTATATATATATAAATATATATATATATATATATATATATATATATATATATATATATATATATATATATATATATAAGAACTAAGTAAAAAAGTGGGTACTCGGCAAAGAGAGGAGCTGGATAATTGACAAAACAACCAATTGCCAATTTACATCTATATTTCGGCCCTATATTGGGACCTTCATCAGGATGCTGAAAATTACACGCGAATTAGACCAAATAAACAGGTACAAAGTTAAAAGCTTACTCACACATTGGCTAGTTGTACATAATAAGTTCTAGAGAACAATTTGTAAAATACATATTAATTTAGTAATATTAAGATCCTAGCAATACTGTGACACATATAATTCAACAAAACAAAATAACAAAGAGGTTATAAAATACAATTCACGTCAAAAATCACTTTTTTTACTTAGTTCTCAATAATACGGCAATATCTCTTAGTTACATATATATATATATATATATATATATATATATATATATATATATATATATATATATATATATATATATATATATATATATATATATATATATATATATATATAAATATATATATATATATATATATATATATATATATATTATATAACAGTCGCTGGCTCCCCCAAAAAAAATCCTATCTACGCCAATGCCACACAGACCGAAAATTTCATTAGAATCGGTACAGCCATTTACGAGGAGTTCAGTCACTTACACACGGGCAGAATAATGATATATATGAAAAAAAATATATATATATATATATTAGGAATACTAATGTTAAATATTTGGGGATAATTGTAGATTTTAATCTAAAATTGGATTTGCATATCCAAAAAATAATAAGAAAAATAAGATACTTTCTATATATTGTTAAAAAATTGCAACATTTACCTCTAAAAATACTTGTCTTAATATATTATGCATATGTTTAAAGTATAATAAATTATGGATTAATCATATGGGGAGGAGCTTATAAAACTAAGTTAAGACCGTTAGAAAAAATCCAGAAAAAATTCAAAGAAATCCTGAAACTAGATACACTATTAACAATAGAACAAATGTACATTAGTAGGTGTATATTATTTTATTATGAAAACCTGAAGATGCAATTTTTGAATTCTATGAGCAGGACTAGATATAAAAAACTGCCTATCCTGTCATATGATTTAACTCTTGCTAAACAAAGTTCTTTCTATACTGCTATCAAATTTTATAATATGTTATCTACTATAATATGTTATCTAATGATCTTAAAATAGGAAATCCTAAAAAGAGAAACTTTGTAAATAAATTGAATAAATTTATAGTAGAGAAGGAACTTGTGAGGAACTGAATGAGACAAAAGAAATGAAAGTAAATGACAAGTGTACTTTAATCAAAAATCATAAAAACAAAAAATTGGAACAGTTTGGATTGATTAAGTAACTAAGTTTTAGTTTTAGTAAAGTTTTTGTTAAGTTAGATATAATTTAGCTGCTCCTGTGCACAGAGGATTCAAGCCTTTCTACAGGTTTTATGTATATTTTGCTCTGATGAATATGTACAAGCAGTTTTCAATAATTTCAAAATAAATTCAATAAATTCAATTCAATATATATATATATATATATATATATATATATATATATATATATATATATATATATATATAAATATATATATATATATAAATATATCTTTATCAAAAAACTATGTTTTTTTGCTCGATGGCAGCACTTCATTCGACTTTCTCTTTCAGACTGTTAGTTTTGGATGATGAAATATTCCATTTGCGAATGAATATGATATTCTTGAAGTAGCAAGGCGTCAACCCTATTCCACATTTTATAAATAATGTATAATGCCTAGAGTAACGAAACTCAGTCTGAATATTTTATAACCAATATTTTGACATATACATTCGCCTTCATTTATGTTTGAATTTATAATGCAGTTCGTGAAAAGTTTTCACGCTATATCCGGCCATTAAAATGAATCGCTGAATAAAACAAGCGCGGCTTCATAAGAATTTTTCTCGCACTCTTATACTGAAATTTTCCGAGTTAATCAAACTTCATGGAGATCCATTAATTCACCGCTCAGATATGAGTGTATTGAGGCCTCTACACCAAACTGAACGACTTTTTTTATATTGGTTGCACTCTGAAACGAAGTTTTATATTCCTTTTTAGCACATTTCGATAAAATGAAAAAAGCCAAATATGATTTTAATATGAATTCAAATAGAAGGTAGTCAATTGAGGTTAGAAAAATTTTCATTTGACGAACAGTTCTATTGACCACACATATGATTAATAAATGCATAGGGAATGCGGGAACTTCTAGCTATAGATCATTAACTTTTTATCGAAAGACTATTGAAACCAAAAAATATTTTTAGTACGGAATAAAGGTTTTCTAAGTCAGAATTTTTCATTTCTTCTTCGCTGTTTTCTTTTTGTATAACTCCAGATTGGTCCGGATGATATCCGAATATTTTTCATAATTCCAGTTCATAGACATCCATGAAGCTACAGATTAAATTACACACCTCCTGACATAGTTACACACCCCTTGACATAGTTAAACATCCCTTGACATAGTTACACAGCCCTTGGCATAGCTACAAACCCCTTGACTTAGTTACACGCCCCTTGACATAGTTACACACCCCTTGACATATTTACAAACCCCTTGATATAGTTTTATTTTTTTTTTTTTTTAATTTAATAATCAAATAAAACTATACGGCAGAAAACCGGTCTAACCGACGCCATAGACAGGATAACTCGTTTAAAGTGGAATTGGGCTGGCCATCTTGCAAGAACAACAGATGGAAGGTGGACAAAGCGCATCCTTGAGTGGAGACCAAGAGCGGATGCCACTAGAAGCAGAGGAAGGCCACCGACAAGATGGACGGACGACATAAAGAGGATTCGGGGAAACTGGATGAAAGCGGCGAAAGACAGAAATGAATGGCGAGCACTACGGGAGGCCTATGTCCAGCAGTGGACGCAAGTGGCTGATTGATGATGATGATGATATAGTTACACAACCCTTGACATATTTTGATACCCTTTCGCGTAGGTTGTCTCCACGAAGTGACTTAGCCCTTATACCAATTGTATCATTCACAATATCTTATACTCTCTCAAACATCGATTTATATTTGGATTAAATTCGACCTGAATGGCGTAACCTCAAGTTGCCATAACTCACAATGAGATTGAATGAGAAGATATGGGAAGTCATGGGTTTCTAGGTTTAGTCTTGTCAAAACTCTGAGCATTTTCCTGAAAATTACCATAAAAGTTCTTGGATCCTACAGCCGACTGAGCGCACCAGTTTCTAGAGCAGGGTTGTCCAACTGGCGGCCCGCAGGTCATTAATTGTGGCCCGCGAAAACTCATCAGACAAAACTACAGAAATTTTCTGTATGTGTACCTGTAAAAAACGTTTCGATGAAAATAAACGTTCACCAAATATGCTGTTATAGAATTAAATCAAAACGATTTGTCACTCCTTAATGAATATTCGCTCTCTGACATAACTAAAACGAAGTTTCAACATTCAGAATTCTTAAGGCAGCTAACTTTTCTCACGAATTTCACTAACCACTTCAACAAGTTGAATTTGAGTCTGCAAGGAAGAAACTGGACAGTCAATTTGATTGAAATACTTAGTGGATTTCGGAATGAGCAGAAAATGTTCAAACATTCTTTAGGAAACTGTATTCTGATACACTTTCCTAGCTGTGTGCAACTAGCGAAATGATTCGAAGATAAAGACCTCAAATAATTCTTCAGCCGCAGTTCACAGATTAAACAAGTTGTTGATGTGTTTAACGCAAGACTCGAAGAAATCGAAAATCTCAAAAGCAGTGTACAGTTTAGTTATATACCTCGTTCAGCTACCAATGAAGATCAACCACCTCACTCTGAAGTCTGACTGTGATCTGCAAGCTCCTTAAGAATTAGACAAGAACAAAGGCATGACGTTTTCAAATTACTATCTGAAGAGAGATTTCCAAACTTGCAAAATCAGACAGTAAATTATACTGATGTTTGTGTTCAGTTCCTGAAAATATTTGATCAAGTTAATTCTTCAGTTATCTTCCTTGATCTTCTGTAAATTAGACACCCCTGATCTAGAGGCTATGCCTTATCTCACGATAACAAAAACTTTATGATAAATTTCATTACTCTGGTGTTTTTCCTCCAAGACAGGGATTAATTCGTGCGCACAGAAAAACGCCACCTTTGGAGGGCTTTTCAGCGTCAGTGAAGGGTTGGACTACCAAGTGTGGCAACTCATTTGTAAAAAAAAAAAGTGGTGCGACTTCAAATAATCATTCAAGAAATATTTTGCTCTATTTCGTAGATAAAGAAATTATTCCATTTTTCATCCTTGATGGAATATATATATATATATATATATATATATATATATATATATATATATATATATATATATAAATATAAAATATATATATATATATATATATATATATATATATATATATATATATATATATATATATTATATATATTATTATTATTATATATATACAGTGTGTAGCATTTAAGATGAAGACCCCCCATATTATGGTTATTTAAAGAAGCACAGATTTGAATTTCCGTATAGTCATAAAAGGTGATGGGTTATATTTTTTAAGATACTCAACTGAATTCTGAATTTCAAACTCGGACTACTACGAATTGACAAATAGGGCCGATTCTCAATATTTTGGTTCGCGTTGAAGATATGGAAAAAAGTTATAATAAAGTTGTTCAGAAATTTTTTTTAGGCCCATATACCAATTTTCATTACTAAATTCGCATTTTCAATTTTATCAATATTTTGGTTATAATTCAAAATTATTAAGTTTATCTCTCAATTTTATAACTAGTACGCTATGGAAACTAAGAACTTGACTACTTGATAATTCAATAGTGTTATGTATTCAAATATTTCAATAAAATAATTAACACAAAGGAAGGAGAATTTTATCTTATAATAATTATTTTATTCTTATAACTGATTAAATTTAGAGAAGATTTATAAAACAATAATTTTTCTGATACAAAATAATTAATTAACTGTAATTAGATGAGGTCTCTCTCAACTAGATCACCGTCTATTCGAATACATTTTTCAATTTTTTTCTATTTTGTCTAGCTACTCGTCTAAGTTCAGGGATGCTGTTTTCTTGACATCATGCTTGTCTTATTTTCTCACAAAGTTCATCTCGATATCTGAGTCTTGTTTTATAGACCTTGTTTTTTAACATGCCCCAAAAATAAAAATCGAGGGGTGTTATATCGGGAGACCTCGGAGGCCACAGTTCTAAAGGACTATTTCTTCCTATACAGCGCATAGGAAAATTTTTGTTCAACCACTCACGAACAATTCTCGAGTTATGAATAGATGCGCCATTGAGTTGCAAGTACATATCCTGTCGCACATTAAGAGGAAGATTTTCAATTGTATCCCAAAATCGTCCATTGAAAAAATTAACGAAACGCTCAGCATTTAGTGTCTCAAGTTAAACTCTGCAGCAACTTGTCTGCTGCTACGAGAATTATCACCAAATAACCGAATTATTTCGATTTTTTCACGTAAAGTTAATGGCATTTTCATTATCTGATCACTAATTCACTAAATTTAACTTAACGCAATACTTCAAACTAACAAGTATTTGAGACTCCTGTCAATTTTATTATTTTCCATGGCACACTAAGTATAAAATTAGAAAAGGAAAACTCGTAATAATTTTGGGATACCAAAATATTGGAAAATTAAAAATGCGAATTTTGTCATGAAAATTGGTATATGATCCTAAAAAAAATTTCTGAACAACTTTTTCTCATGACTTTTTTCGATATCCCTAATGCGAAATAAAATATTGCAAATCGGCCCTATTTGTTAATTCGTAGTAGGCCGAGTTTAAAATTCAGAATTCAGTTGAGTATCTTAAAAAATATGTCTCACCACCGTTTATGACTGTACGAAAATTCAAATCTATATTCCTTTTAATACCTGAAATATGGGGGTGTCTTCATCTTAAATGCGACACACTGTATATGTATATAATATATATATATATATATATATATATATATATATATATATATATATATATATATATATATATATATATGATAATAAGTGGGAAAATTCATTTAAAAAATTGATTATTAATGAAATCAACCATCTAACGGAGCTTGTTTCATGAGACTCGACGACATAGAATTTCTATTCATCGTTCAAGGGAGAATGTTAGAAAATTTAACATCAGTGCCACACATTATGAAATCACTAGACAGTCTATTTCTCCAACTGGCTCATTATTAGTGTCTCATTCACCGACCAAGTGGTTAATCACATCGAATTCGCATAACCACCCCATAGTTTCTAAGAAGAGCACTAACGACATAGTAACAAATCATAGGACCATCAATCGGAAACTTACAGGTCATACTCATGTCCCTACATGCTGGTGGCAATACTCAGATTTTTCCATCATTTGCAGGTATTGAATTTGCAGGTAATATTGAAAATGAATATTCATTTGACGCAGCATGATAGAGATAATAAAACTTTGAAAACTTCATCGAAAAATTGAAGATTAATCGAACCAACCCTTCAATGAAGGTAGTTTCATGAGTTTCATCCTTCAAAGGAGAATGTTAGAAAATTCGATATCGGTGCCAAACACGATGGAAATACTGTATGTGCCTTTTTAATGCAATGTCAATATATATTTATATGTATATATATATATATATATATATATATATATATATATATATATATATATATATATATATATATATATATATATATATAAATTGATCAAAATTGAATTATACATCTTTTTGTTTTTTCCCAAAACCGCAATGCCAGTCATCTCTATTTGAGTCGCCCTAGATATACTTGTTAAGTTAGCAATGGTTTTATTTAATTATAAAGATTAATCACCAACCCCAATTAAGAAACCAAGTTTGGTCGGGTTGAATAGAACTATATCTTCTCTAGAGAATATCATAATAAAGTTGCCGGGCCGGCAACTCAGAAATGGTAATTAGTTTGCATTTTCTCTCACGTCTACAATGAATTCGACTCTAAACAGGGTAAAGCAATGGAATCGACGATAGTGCAAACTGCAATGAACCTAGATCATTATCAGTTCTTTCACAGCTTCAGACATCGCTGTATATTTACATCTTCATTAGTGTTGTGGTTTAAATCGCCAGTGAGTTATATTATATCTCCAAATAACTATGATGAAATTTCCGGCAGTTCATTATAAATCAGAATCTATTCAGAAAATAGAGAGAGTAAAAGTGACCTTTTGCATATTATCAATCGATAGTTTATATGCAGAAATCTACGGAATTGAAGATGAATTTTTGCGCATATCTTCAAATCATTATTTTAAATAAAAACTGGGATTTTCAGTCATCTTATTCTGGAAATTCTATTTTCTCTGAATAATGGATAAGGAATGTTGGTTGCTATGCCACGTTTCAGGTTATAATTCAAAACAAACTGGTAATTAGCATTGACAGTATTAGGTAAACACAAAATGATAGAGTTTCAAATTTAAAAAAAACACACAAAACTGGTTGTATTAAAAAACAATAACAAACTACAAAAGAAAGCCTTCACATATTAGGAATAGTTATAGTGAATTGTGATCAATTATTTGATAAAATCGAACTCTCTCAACTTCCCTCCATTTTCGTATAATGAACAATGTTTTTATAAACACAATTTTTCACTCCGTAAACGCCAGAAAATGTTTTATTGCCGATGTTCGACTCATTGTCTAGCGACTCCTCGATATAGCCCCCGCGATCGCAGAAGAATTCGATCCTTCTTTTTGCTTCAACATTGTTATATTCCCAGAATGCACCATCAACGTCACCAAAATTCTGCGAAACCAGTGCTAAGTTTACTCTTTCGTATGGGCTAATTCCAAGAAAAAGTAGCAATTGTTTTGGCATTTTACCGAACTTCTGAATGCCAGTGAATTGTAGATATGCCTCACCATTCGCATACTTTTAGGAGACTCCGTGGCGGAGAGGTTATAGGTAGCGCTATGCCGTCTTCGTTGACGGAGTTGGTGGGTTCGATTCCCACCGTATTCCTGGGTGTTTGTGTGCGTTCTAAGTTTTCAGTGGTTCCCCTCATTTAGTAATTTGATGGCTAATGTCCATAGATGACGAAGTCAAATTCTACGGGGGTCGGGCGGTGTGAGAGGGCACACGTCCCACCTCTTTTGAAAAATAAAAAAAAAATACTTATTAAAGAAATGGAGATTATTCTAATTCGAGGGTCTGTAGACAGCTCATTTTCTGTAAAAAGTTGAATATTCCTTCACTACAAAAACTCTCGATATTTGGTTTTAGTATTTGATAACATACTTATCAATTTGTCACCCATACCTATCACTTATATATTCAATTTACATTTGCAAAAGCTCATCACATCTACAAGCCCCAGCGTCTGGAATAATAAGTTCAACCTGAATCATTAATTGCAAAATATTTCTTTAATCGATAGTAGATAATTTTTAGTATTTTTAATCATTCGTGCTTAAATAGTGTATCTGGGGCCTCTGATAAGGATTTCTGGATTTCTTCTCTTTTAAAAACTCATGATATTCTTGCAAGGTAACCATCATACTGCCGTTTCAAAAAAGCTTTTAACTTCATATATTTTGCAAAAGCAGTGTTTTTTATGTTCAGGGTAGCTTTCAACAACGAATAGATAGACCGTAAATTAGGCTTTATTTTCAAAGAAAGATCCTCCATTTTTCTTCTGTTGATATTCCCTGAATCTGCTGTAGATATGTGAGTTCATTATACAGTTTTCGACTTATACCGGTGATATATTCAACTCAACATCTCGCGTTTCTTATCCCTAAGGAAATTAAAGGTAATAGCTCATGCTCACTCTCAGTTAGATCCATTTCAAATAGTTACCTAACAATTGTTTTGAATCGACAATGACTTAAAGTGCACACGAATAATTCAACAAACGTTGAATATCGTTCTCCAATGTTGGAAAAAAAACTATGTTCCAAAGGCAAAAAAAGCAGATTTAATGCCTTAACTGGTTTCCTAGCCTATGAAACAAAAGCATCGGCATTAAACCTTGTGCTTAAATTTCAATAAATTACATAATTGAACGAAATAAATGATGATTGCACACAACACTTCATAGATTCGCCTAAGGCTCCTCCTGGAATCTAGGCTACAAGCCCAAAAAACTGGTATTTTCTGGTATTGTAAATAACTATACTATGTTCATTCATTATCACATCTATAGTAAAGAAGAAGTAACACTATATGAAAATTACGGAGCAGCAAGTTTGCAATCTTACTAGCCACACTTTCCATCTGCCTTTGTGGCTAACCATGTCATGTATTGTTCAAATACGCCTTAACGCTTCACTTTCAACGGTGCCTCTTTTCCTAGAACTAACTTGTATTACCAGCATGCTTCTTGGAGCAACGAAATAACGTGGCCCGTAACAACCTTCAAAACACGACGCAAACTAATGTCTAGAGAGTAAATGAACCTCTTATAACGTTCCTTGTTGAAAGCTGGAGGGAACAGCCTCCGCTATGAGTCCACGGGCGGTGAAATATGTTAATTGCATACTCCCATATTTCCTTGCATTAACAAGATAAGTCAACATTTCGCACGATATACTGGGATTTCCTGGAACTACCATTGCGTTTGGATGTAAGGGATCTAATTCCATTCGAGATAATGCCATGTGAACTTGTGATCTCCGAAATTTTCCTGCTGTTTTCCCCTTTTCGAATCTTTGAAAACTGGTGTTATTGAAAACAATGATATGGCTTAGAAATTGTTATGAACTGAAAATATATTGGCTGAAATTGCTAAATTATATATATATATATATATATATATATATATATATATATATATATATATATATATATATATATATATATATATATATATATATATATATATATATATATATATATATATATATATATATATATATATATATATATATATATATACATATATATACATATATATACATATATGTATATATATAAATATATATATATATAAATATCAATAATTATTAATATATATATATATAAATATATATATATATATATATATATATATATATATATTTATATCAGACAACAAAAAATTTCTATCTGACTTTTGACTTCCAATACGGTGCAATAGTCTATTATTTTTGGGGAAATACTAGTAATAATTAACCACAAATCTCAAGCAGCTTGCCAACAATTCTAACCACTGGAGACATTGATGTTTGCAGTTTGTGGTTGGAGGAGTTCCGGTGAAATTCACATAGTTATATCTATATGAACCTGTGAACAACTCAGTCAGGGACAAATTATTGTTGGGTCTGCAAACTTCCTAGATGCAGGAACCCTTTCCACGGTCAGTGACGAACGACCTTAATCACCGAGTACATTTTTTTCAACAGAAATGCCTTTGCTTTGGGATAATAACCTTTATGTATGTTCTTGTTAAAATTTAAATTTATTTTAACATGGAAAACTTTGACCACAGAGTCAACGATTTCATAGTTTTCGATTTTTTTCTCCAAGCACGCAAGAATAATGGGTTTTGCTAGATAATTTTTTTTTTTTTATAACAACAACTATTCATTTCTTCATATTCTTTTTCGTCTAGTAGTCCGCACTTGACTGGTTGATATATATATATATATATATATATATATATATATATATATATATATATATATATATATATATATATATGCGCGATTGACTGAATTAATTTTGCTCAGTGTGGATGCTGAAATAATAGAAATTGAATGTTTGCTTTCAAAACGTTAATTATAAAGGCTACTTCTATTTTCATATAAATAAAGGAAAAGCAAGGTATGAGAAAAAATCATGTATACAACCCGAATCTGAAGCCTTTCTTGCACTTGACAGGCTTCAAAACTTCTTGCGCTTGCAAAAAGGTTCGCTTTTTATTCTTGTTGTATAAATAATTATTTTCGCTGGAAACTGTTTATCGCATTTGACATTTTGGCGCGCCTAGAGCAAGCGCACCTCTCCCTCTGCCCTGGGGTCGCTGCTGCATACAGGCGGTCTCAAGATAATTATCATTCCATGAAAGTTATTGTAAATACGTATTTTTAGTAATTTTTCATAAACAAAAATTCTGGTTGTAGAAAAATTATTATTTCTAATGGAAAAATCAAGCAGCATATTACTTTAGTGAATTAATCGCATCTTTTCATCCTTTGTCGTTAAAAATACATTTTGTAGTGTCTCTATGAAAGAAGAAAGAATAACTCGATTAAATTCTATTATTTGGGAAGGGTTCATTCAAATTTTGTATTTATTTATAGGTAATTGAGATTCGTTTATATATATATGTATATATATATATATATATATATATATATATATATATATATATATATATATATATATATATATATATATATATATATATATATATATAATATATATATAGGTATATATATATATATATATATATATATATATATATATATATATATATATAATATATATATATATATATATATATATATATATATATATATATATTATATATATATATATATATAGGGGAAAGTGGGGCAGAACCGCACACCTAAGCTTTGCTATTTTTTGATTTCTATACTTATCACTAGAAATTGGAGAAAAAGTACAGAAGCCTTCGTGAATGAATATATATTTTAAATAAAATATCTCTCTCTACATAAAACAGTAGAACAAGTAGTTAAAAAATATTTACTCTAAAAGATAGTATGGTGATTTTGCCCCACCCCCCTGAGGTAATACTGTCCCCCTGGAGAGGCAAAACCGCTCTTACAAAACATAACCTTTCATTGGCATAAAATTCATAATTTTGATTCACTTAGTTATGTAAACATATATTGCACGTAAAGCTTTCTAAGTCGTCCTCTGACAGACCCATACAGTCTTCATGGAACCACTTCTTGCACATTCGACACTGCACCCAGCCTTCATTCCTCTTCGATTTCGAATACAACCTACGACAATAATTAGCACATGGGGGATCACTGTCAGTGCCACTCTCCGAGTCTGTTGACGATTCTCTTGTCCGAACAACAGGAATCTTCGATTTGCTCATCGGCCCACCAAATTGAACCTTTTTTCTTCACAGTTTCAGCCTTAGGGTTCTGGCTTGCTTCTTATTCTTTTTTATACGGCGTTGATATTAAAACGACACATTTTCCTCTCTGACGTTTAGTTTCTTTACGTTTTCTCTTGGGAATGGGGCAAACATCTGCAGGTGGTATTGTGAAACTGGAATTGGAGCAGTGCCTCATTGGTCATCGTTTCTTCTTCATTTGTAGTTTCATGCAATACGCTCTTGCTTGTGCTTGGTGGTGGTGTCTGCCGATCCCTTAAAATGAGCTCCTCCATTTCCACATTATTTTCAGCCTAGTCCTTCAGTACATTTTCATTTTCAACCAGGTCCCTTTCGGTCACATCAGAAGCAGCGAAGTCAACGTCTGTGAACACATTCTCGTTTAATGGCCATATGGAGGTTTCTGAAAACGAATTTATGGCCGTTTCCAAAGTAACAGCTTTAGCATATGCGGTGTCCAACAATCTTGCTATCTGGAAATGTGTTACGACGCGACCAGGATTCGATCTTTACTATATCTTTACCTCTTGTCCGTAGTAAGCACTCATAGAAATATTATTAATCCTATGTAAACATATGCGGGGCAAAACCGCACATATGCGGTTTTATCCGCCAAGTTGGTATCCGATTTTGCCCTATAACCTATAATTCGGAAGGTTTCAATTTTTTTTCAATTCCATACATTTACAATTGCAAATAATATACACAGTAGATAATATGAAGGTTATATTACATAGTTATTAATATGAATCTTTTGAAATAGGATTTTGTTATCACTTGTTTAGGTAACAAAATTCTTAACTTTTTACTATAGCAGTTCACAGAAACTTAATTCGTATTTTGACTGATCGGTAATGCAGATCAACGCATCAAATTTTGCGGGTTTCCTCTAACTACCATGAAGTTCATTTACACGTAGTCAAAGATAGATGGCACTAAATTTGACAAATTTGCAGTGCTCTGCGGTTTGACCCACTTATGCGGTTCTGCCCCACCTTTCCCTATATATATATATATATATATATATATATATATATATATATATATATATATATATATATATATATATACCTATATATATATATATATATATATATATATATATATATATATATATATATATATATATATATATATATATATATATATAATATATATATATATGTGAGTTGGTATTGGTATTATCCCTATGTGTGTTCATAATTTAATAAAATACAAATGGAAAAAACACAACTCTCACAACTCCAATGGTTTCTAAATTTTTATTTGTCAATAGCTACCGGTTTCGCGAAATTTTCCTTTACATCATCACAGGCACAGAGGGCTGTAAAAGATATATTTAAAACGAAGAACGATGCAAAAATACAACTTCTCAATGACTTACAGTGGACCACAAGGGTCAATTTCAAAACATGTCAAACTTTGTGTATCAAATTAAAATAAGCACAATATAAAAAGTGAAGTGGTACAAAGTAAAAAAGACAAATACAATCGATCTGCAGACTGGCTTTAAGGCCTTGCACATTCTAGAGAAGGGACCATTACTTCCTCACATGGAACAACTTGAAATAATGAGAGTTCAAAATTGTGCCGATAATCCGGTGATAAATTCTCGATTAACATTTGATATACTACCAATTTGTTCTGTGTTGTTCGAAAATCCAAACTGATTCATCTCCGTGCAGAGTGAGGTTGACGTTTGTTATTGTTATTGTTATTTGATCTACCAGTTGACAATTGTCAACGTCAAGTTAGTTTAGTCGTTCTTTTAGCGCCGTTGTCTCATTGTCTAGTGCGCTTGATCATCAGATTTTCATCTTTTCCGTATTTTATTAATGTCCGCATGTGAATATCGTGATTATTTTTGTGTAAACTTGTATTTTTCTTTTTTACTTTGTAACTCTTCACTTTTTATATTGTGCTCATTTCAATTTGACAAACAAAGTTTGACATGTCTTGAAATTGACCCCTGTGGTCCATTGTAAGTCATTGAGAAGTTGTATTTTTGCATCGTTCTTCATTTTGAATATATCTTTTATAGCCCTCTGTGCCTGAGGATGCAAAGGAAAATTTCGCGAAACCGGTAGCTATTAACAAATAAAAATTTAAAAACCATTGGAGTTGTGAGAGTCGTGTTTTTTCCATTTATTTGTATTTTATTAAATATAAATATAAATATATATATATATATATATATATATATATATATATATATATATATATATTTGCCGGTACATATTGACATCTCTAGCGGCTCCCAGTCGAATGAACTGAAACCTGGTCCTGGGATTGTTCCTGTTTCAGAGCGAAAAGTATCGAAATCTGGTTAAATCTCTGCAATCCCCCCCCATTTTTACGTAGATATTTCTAATTTTCATATAAATATCCCACCCAGTACATATCCACATCTCCAGCAGTTCGTATCACATCAAATGAGTTGATTATTTTTTCCTTTGCTGTTTTCGTTGCAGAACAAAACAACCAAAATTTGGTTGAATTTTTCCAACCGATTCCATTTTTATGTAGATATTTGTTGTTTTCTCGTGGTTTTTGAAAATTTGCCTCCACAGCTTCTGCAAATTGAGTAAGAGGGTTGAAACTTGGTACGTAAATTGAGTTAATGTTATGGAAGTGCCTTTGGTAGTTAGTTTCAACCATTTTCCTCAGTCACGCTGCTATTCCGTTCAAATCGCACGCCGTCCTGCTTCGCTATCAGTACGCGATGCACTTCGCAAAATTCATTCTATTTTTTATGAAATAATGAAGAATTATTTCATTTTCATTCTGATTTGCAATGAAAGCGTTGTATTTCTGTTGACGATACACTTCGCGAATATTTTTTCTCGAAAAATTTTTGTAATAAAGAAATGGATTTCAACTTTTTGATTCGGTCTGCTATTTAAGCGTGATTTCTCAAAATATGAATCAATTCATTAGACGACACATAAATAGACGACCGCATTTTTTAAGCATGCGCATAAGCCACAATATTATGCGCCATTTCAAAAATTTGAATTAAGGCGCAAAAGTTCGTGAGTTAAAATAGCGAAGGAATGCTAACCATGCCCAAGATTTTCTCAATTATTATTTAATATCAATATGATATACAGATAACACTTTTAGGACGAAACTCTTAATGCAATTAAAATTTGATTATCCAAAATATTTTGGAGTTATAAGACAAAAGAGCAATGATTATTTTTACCCCGAGGCGAAGCTAAAGTGTTTATAGTCTCACGACAAAAAGTGTGCACCTGGTCCGATTTTAAAAATTCCAACGGATATCGATAAAACACATATGATTTCATTAGGGAATTTGAATTCCCAATTTTTCCCAACGAAGAATAAAAAAATATATCGTTTTTACCCCATGGCGAAGCTAAATTCTCACTACAAAAAGTTGGGATCTGGTCCGATTTTAAAAATTCCAACGGATATCGATAAAATACATATGATTTCATCAGAGAAGTTTTGTTCCCAATTTTTTCCCAACGAAGAATAAAAAATTATATATGCGCATGCGCCAAGGTCGATATGTAGGAAGTCCTACAAAACATGCGTCGAAGTGCTCTGTGTGCCACGGTAACCAAGCGACGTTGATAGCTTCAGCTGATTCTGCGTCTGTGTCTGCTTCCCATCTTATCAATTTGATTCATAATTTGCAGCAAAATGAACTGGGATAGGATATTTTTGCTAAATTCTCACGGATTTTATTCGTAATATCGAATTATTAATACATTTATTGCAATTTTCCTTCATTTCAGTCGTAAAATCGACTTTCATTGTTATTCAATTTATATAATACATTCAAAAAATATTGACGACATGCTCATGCGCCGAGGGGTTTTATCATTCCTAATGCTACGCAGTAGGATGTTCTTCATTTTTTTTAAATTATTCATGAGCACCTGAGCAGGTGTATCGAACTGAGACCATTGCCCGAGCTAGGATTCATGTCGAGAGGGCAATAAGAAGGATGAAGAAGTCCAAATTTTAGATTTTATTCCACACACCCTTCAACAACGTGCTATTTGCTGTGCAGGTGATTGAGGCCCTAAAAAAATTGCAACCACCACTTATCAGAGAAGTTGAGGAATCATACATTTCAACTGAACGTGTCTAGTTTTGTTAAGAAAAATTTTATGACAATTTTAGAATTTCATTGAAAATTTATTCATTTAGTTGTTAACCGTTTTGTTTATTTTCATACTCGTTATCTGTGAGATTTAAAATCAATACATAAAATTACAAAATTATCTGCTACTGAATTTCCTTTTTAATTCACCCTATTGAGAAAGTGTATGTAGCTTTCTTTCGAATATTTTATGTAACTGTGTGCCTATATGTTTTCACAGAGTAGGCATAACAATATGTATAAATTATCTTTTATTCCAGGTAGTGTACCTAATTATATTTAATCATCTCTACCCAAAATTTAAAAAAAAATAGTAAATTCTAGTCTACTTTGGTATGTTAAAATATTTATTTCAATTATAATGTCTGAACAGAAGTACATACTGAAACAGTGTTCTATAAGTAAAAATAGTTTTAAAGAAACAGGTTCAAGCAAATAGATAATTTTAAAATGTTTTACATGTTAACGAAACAATAACATATAGGTAGAAGGTAGATCGAAACTGATGGTAACATAACTAATATGAGTGAAAAAAAAATGGTTGACAATAACAAGTAATATATTTAACAGAATTTATAAGTAATAAATGGAATAAAATTGGTTAAATAAAAATTTTGAATGACTAAAATATTTGCTTGCCAATCTCCGGCCTTCAAGATTTCCACAATTTAATTCCACACTCGTTAGGGGCCCAGGCTACCAGATAACATTTTTCCCTCTTTGTTATATGTAGCTGTCCCTGCATTTGATTCCAGTATTTGTGATTTTTATTTACCTTATTTTTTTAAATATTAAGTAGCTTCAACTGAAGGAATTAAATTTAGCACTACAGCTTCAGGCTCGTTTTGAAGAAGCCAAGTGAATCCAACCAGGATTAAATTGAAATTTTTTGGAAGGCTTTGAATTTCTGTGGGATTTGCAGGTCTTGCAGTGGGTTCAGGATTCTACAAAGAAAACATTTGTATTAAACTTCTTGTTTCTTCACTCCCCCTTTAGCTTGTTTCGGAGCCTTCCATGAACAAGCCTTCTCTGTTACACTAATATTGTGGTGCGCATGAATACATACTGCAGCCACGTGGTGACTTGTCCTCTTGGCAATCCCATTATTTGGATCAATGGACAACTGTGAGAAAAATTATATTGTATATTATACAAGTAAATACTACAATAGTTTATTAAATGAAATTAATTAAATCAATAGCATACGTACAAATAAAAATCATATACTGATATTTAAAATAAAAACACTTGGCTTTAAGTTTCACAAATATATTGAATAAAAATTAACAATTAAATTAGTCAACTAGTTTCGGGTTATGGGCCCATTATCAAGACTGAACAGAAAAATACTCAACAAGCTCATTTATAATATTGATTGTAGTAGAGGGGAAACTTGGTATTCAACTTGTTCATTTACGATGGGGTAATTCCTCTTAATGGCACTACTAATTTCTAAAATTTCCAAAAGGGCAAGCGTCTTGACCTGTTGGAAATTTTAGAAATTAGTAGTGCCATTAAGAGGAATTACCCCATAATGAACAAGTTGAATACCAAATTTCCCCTCTACTACAATCAATATTATAAATGAGCTTGTTGAGTATTTTTCTGTTCAGTCTTGATAATGGGCCCATAACCCGAAACTAGTTGACTAATTTAATTGTTAATTTTTATTCAATATATTTGTGAAACTTAAAGCCAAGTGTTTTTATTTTAAATATCAGTATTTAATCATGTTTCACCAAGTGATAAGCGAAACTTCAATATTAAAAATCGTATATGTTCGAATTTTACACGTTATTATGAATAAGCTATTGAGCATATAAAAATAACTATTAACATAGAAATAATCCCATTGTCCTCAAAAGATCTTGCATCTTGAAATTTATAATCTCGAAATATTCGTTGAATAACATCTACCGGTTATATTCTCTAGGTACCTTGCTCTAGTATTTACACATAAGATACTTACTGGTATTCTCTTTAAAAACATATTTTAAATTAAATAGCACAACAAAAGTTTGTTTGGATAATGCATCGGGCATAACCCTATAAATTTGACAGCAACTTGCTGTCAAAATGTAGAGAAATTCCATTGCACTGCGCATGCTTAAAAAATGCGGTCGTGTATTTATGTGTCGTCTAAATTCATTAGATCATTAGAATCGCATCTCGAAGATGCATTTCGCTCGCAAAATACGACCTTAGTGATGGAGCTCTGCTGGTCACGTTTTTTCACTATATATATATATATATATATATATATATATATATATATATATATATATATATATATATATATATATATGTATATATATATATATATATATATAGTTTATAAAAATTAAGAGCCTGTTTTGAGATATGAAACTGTACTATGTTAAGGGTGTAGTGACTTAGGTATCTTATAGGAAAAAAGGGAAGTGTACTCTTTCTTCTTTACCGAGCTTTCGCAATAATTTATTGCTTCTTCAGGGTTTCTAGAAATTATTACAGACATACATTAGTAAAACTATCAAACATGAAAAAACATTATGTTCTCACCGAAAACGAGGTTATAATACATTTAGTTAAGAACTTCGATAGTTTTACTAATGTATGTCTGTAATAATTTCTAGAAACCCTGAAGAAGCAATAAATTATTGCTAAAGCTTGGTAAAGAAGAAAGAGTACACTTCCCTTTTTTCCCATAAGATACCTGAGTCACTACACCCTTAACATAGTACAGTTTTATATATATATATATATATATATATATACAGGGTGAGTCATTGATATGGGAAAGCTTGATTGCACCTACACCGTTGATGATATCGAAACGAACCAAACGGTTCTGCAAATGGGAGGTCAGAGTGCAGTTCGTAAAATTATTTTGCCCTTTACAGGGTGTACCATTTTTACGGTGCAAATTTTAAGATACTTTTTTTGAATGGCACTCTATATATTTTTGCACATATTTGAATTTGTCCTTTATTGAGATTTGTAAATTCGTTAAGCCTTTGCAAATCGCTTCAGCCGTTCAGAAGTTATTCAATTTTTTCTGAAAATTAATGCCTTTGCAGGCATTTTTTAAAAAAATCGCAGGGCACTTGGTTTTTTGAATATCAAGTTGTTGTTTGGGCTGTGTCTAAGTAATTGTTCTGGGTATCTTTTGACGGAGAGATAATTTAATTTAATTGTGGCATTACCTTACTGTGACACATTGATTTTGGTACACTTTGAAAGGCCATATCTTGATTTTTTCAAATGGCACTCTATTTATTTGATTACTTAGTTTCATTGAATATTTCATTCTTCATCTTTTCTATATTCATGTTTTTTTCCAAAAGTTGATGGTTTAGAAGATAATTCACATTTTCAAAAAAATCAACACGTTTTTTCATCTTTTAAACGAGTGACATGAAAAACAATAAATTCTGATAACAGACGTCAACGTAACTGCTGCGGGCGTCAATTTCAAAGTTTGATGGGAAATTATTGAAAACAAATTATAGAAGCTTAGTACAGGGTGTCCCATTTTAGGTACTTTTGAATGGTATCTCCGTTATTTTTAAAGATAGAGGGTTGCGGTTTTCGCGACACTGTGCTACTTTTTCGAAAAACTGAAGATGCCGTCAACATAATTTTAATAACTCTTTTAGTTTTTAAGATACAGGGCATTTTTGAAAATGTTGCATTTTGGGATCCCCGTCGTATCGCCGTTATCCTTCATCTTATCGAAAAGGTAATATAACATTCTTATAGATTTTTTTCCGTAGAATGCATCGGTGTAGATAATTTTTGTTACATGTTTACTATTTTTGAGTTATAAAGCAAACTTATGTTTTTTTAAATGGAATACCCTGTATATTTATAGACTATAAAATTTGTCTCTTTTTTACCTTTTCAAAAATATATGATAGTATGAACTTTTCTCAGAAACGCGCAAATAAAAGACAATTTTCTGAAATTGAATGCATAAATCAATAGAAGGCCATGGATAACAACAATGAACAAGTGAAAGTCTGTTATCCGAATTAATTGTTTTTCATGTCACTCGTTTAAAAGATGAAATAATGTGTTGATTTTTTTGAAAATGTGAATTATCTTCTAAACCATCAATTTTTTCGAAAAAACATAAATATAGAAAATATGAAGAATGACATGTTCTATGCGACTAAGTAATCAAATAAATAGAGTGCCATTTGAAAAAATCAAGATATGGTCTTTCAAAGTGTACCAAAATCAATATGTCACAGTAAGGTAATGTCACAATTAAAATAGATTATCTCTCCGTCAAAAGATGCCCAGAACAATTACTTAGACACAGCTCAAATAACAACTTGATATTCAAAAAACCAAGTGCCCTGCGATTTTTTAAAAAAATGCCTGCAAAGGCATGAATTTTCAGCAAAAATTAAATAACTTCTGAACGGCTGGAGCGATTTGCAAAAACTTAACGAATTGACAAATCTCAATAAAGGACAAATTCAAATATGTGTAAAAATATATAGAGTGCCATTTAAAAAAAGTATCTTAAAATTTGCACCGTAAAAATGGCACACCCTGTAAAGGGCAAAATAATTTTACGAACTGCACTCTGACCTCCCATTTGCAGAACCGTTTGGTTCGTTTCGATATCATCAACGGTGTAGGTGCAATCAAGCTTTCCCATATCAATGACTCACCCTGTATATATATATATATATACATATATTCTAGAAAAAGAAACGAACAATGCATTAAATTTTCTTGATATTACTCTCATACACAAAAACAATGAAATTATCACAAAATGGCATAGAGAAGAAATTTTTTCACAAAGAACATTGAACTACAACAGTACACATCATTTGTCACAAAAAAAAGAGTTTAATAATCGGATATATAGACAAAGCACTTAAACTAACTTCACCTACACACAGACATGAAACATTACAAGATGTCCATAAATTACTCATGAAAAACGATTACCCGATAAAACTTATACATAAAATCACTAAAAATAGAATTCATAAACTTTACAACACATTAGAAACATCAAAAAAAGAAAATATTAACAAAAAATATATTCCTCTCCCATATATTCCTGATTTAAGTAACAATATTTCACAAACTTTAAATCCACACGATATTAAAGTAGCCCACACCGCACAAAATCAAATAAAACAAATATATTCTAAATTAAAAAGTAAAACACCTCTTCTGCAAAAATTTCATGTTGTTTATAGTATACCCTGTAATAAATCATATATAGGACAAACTTTTCAAAATTTAGAAGAAAGACTAAAAGCACACAAATATGCCAGAACACAAACCACAGCACTAATAAAACATAAAAACAATGAGAATCAAACATTTCAGTTCAATATACGCAGATTTAATTCTTTAATTTTTCTAAGAAACAACATAAATCAAAACAAACAAACTCTAACCATAACAACTCATCTTCTTAGACAAAATCTAAACATCTAGAATTTTCAATTTGATCATGTGATCTCCAAAATTACAAGTAATGTCTTTTTAAAGACAACAATCAAATATTTTAAACCTATTTTGTACATTACGTGGGTGAAGGTTTCTGTGGTTCCCTTCCCATCTAATATCAACGGACCTGTCTGTTGATATTGGACTAAATAGCACGTAATTAATAACTGAAGACGGACACAGCCGCAATGAGAAATTTTTGAAAACAAGATAAATAGTACCCTATTCTTTGACTTTTCAAAATCAAAATAATTTGAATCTATTTCGAACATTACGTGGGTAAAGGTTTCTGTGGTTTCCCTTACCATCTAATAATAACAGATTTGAATGTTTATATTGGTCTGAATAGCACGTAATAAATAACAGAGAACGGCCACAGCCGAAAAAAATTTTAGTGAGACATAGTAGTCTTTTTCTATTCAAATTTTTTCAAATCAATAAATGTCAAAGAAATTCCAATTTTTTGAAAAGTTTTGATAAAGCCACGAATGTCGTGGCGAAACGTCAACTTTTTAATAAAATCGAGTTTTTTGAGATTCAACAAGCCTGTTATTGCTAATCATTATCAAAAGATTATATATATATATATATATATATATATATATATATATATATATATATATATATATATATATATAATCTCTTGATAATTATTAGCAATAACAGGCTGGTTGAATCTTAAAAAACTCGATTTTAAAACAGCTACTTCCATATAAACGAGCTATACCGATAATTTTTGCTCTACTTGTTTAATATTTTCCCGCGACTAATTTCTTTGTTATTGTTAATTTACTCTTTCTGAGATCTCGCAGATGGAATTAATCGCCTCAGTGGCAAAGTTTGACCAAATCTCCCATACCGGAGAGTTCAAACAATATACCACAAATGTTGTGATTGTCTTCCATAATAGAGGATTTTGTTTGTTATACTATTTTCATCTCCAAATTTTCATTCCAATGCTTAGCTACGCCGTTCTGATGAGGACCAAAGAGTCCGAAACACGTGTCAACGGCTGCTTCCATATAAGCGTTCTATACCGATAATTCTGTTCTACTTTTTTAATATTTTCCCGTACTAATTTCTTTGTTGTTAGATAAATAGTAACCTATTATTATTTTTTTCGAACATTACGTGGGTAAAGGTTTCTGTAGTTTCCCTTACCTTCTAATGATAACAATTTTGAATGTTGATATTAGACTGAATAGCACATAATAAATAACAAAGAACAACCACATCCGAAAAAATTTTAACAAGACAAGTCGTCTGTTCTATTAAAAATTTTTTCGAATCAGTAGATGTCAGAGAAATTTCAATTTTTTCGAATATCGTAGTGAAACGTCATCTTTTTAATAAAATCGAGTTTTTTAAGATTCAACCAGCCTGTTATTGCTAATAATTATCAAGAGATTATATATATATATATATAAATATATAATATATATATATATATATATATATATATATATATATATATATATATATATATATATATATATATATATATATATATATATATATATATGTATGTATGTATATGTATATATGTATATATATATATATATATATATATATATATATATATATATATATATATATATATATATATATATATATATATTATATATATATATATATATATATATATTTATATTTAAATATAATATATATATATATATATATATATATATATATATATATATATATATATATATATATATATATATATATATATATATATATATATAAATATATAGGTATATATCTATATTCATTTAGATCACTTTTAATACTGATCATTCAAAAATGTAGAGATTTTTAAATTTAAAGATTGACAATGATTTAGGAAAATCTATAACATTATACAATAACACTCTAGATGCATTTATGGAGACACTCACTTAAGATGGAATCGCGATGTCTTACTTAAGTTACCATCAATCAATCGTTACTAAGATGGAATGTACTGATGAAGATCATAATTATTAATGAAATCATAATTTTCATAATTTGAAAAATGATATTAATTTCAATTTTATTACCATTCCATAATATAACACAAAAGTGCGGCACACAAAAGTGCCGCGGCACGGTGATTGAGAATCACTGGCATACAATGTTGAACTTCTAGCTTTTGGGACAAGTACCGGCAAATTCCACACAATTATTTCTATATAAACCTGCGAATAACCCAGTCGGGGACAAATTATTGTTGGTTCTGCAAACTTCCTCTGTGTAACAGGGTCCCTTTCCACGCTCCGTGAAGAACGACCTTCAATGCACAATACATTGTGTCACTTCATCGCCGAGTACATTTTTGTCTGTGAACTTTTAGTTAAAAAGCTTTTCCGCAATATCCTTGGGGAATACACAGCCATTAAGAGAAATCCCAAAGCAACCTATCACATTTTTTCTCTTTACAAGGGAAAAACTTGTTTCCATACGGAAAAAGTAATTTAATTTCACTTCCTACTTCAAACTCATGAAGTAGGACTGAAAGAAAATTCAGCAAATGGAATTAAATTTTTAGTGTTGGTACCCATGCGATATTTCATTCCATGAAAGTTTGTTAGATTGACATAAATTATTTACGAAATAAAAAACCATAACGTAATCAATCTTTTCTTTCTGATCTTTTTTCTCTCTCTCTCTCTCGCCCTTTCCCTGATCTCCCCACCATCACATTGAGATTGACACAAAATCATATGTGTAATGAATTTGTTATGGAATGTTCAATTTATACGAGTTGAAATTCTAAGTAAAGCGTAAAATTTTCATATTGTTAGCTTGTTAGCTTCGATGTTGATAATATGTTCTCCAATATACCAGCAGATGAGTGTTTACCACTTGTCTTAGATATTTTGCAACAATCTACTATGGATATTATTAAAATAAATGATATCATTTTCTTATTAGATATAATATGTCTTAGTCAAAATTAATTCCAGTTTGATAACAAAATTTTTGAACAATCTAGTGGGCTGGCTATGGGTTTCCCCTTAAGTCCGCTTATTTCAGACATTTTAATGTCACATATAGAGAACATAATATTCAATTCTACAAAATCATCACATATAAGTTTTTGGCATAGATACGTTGATGATGTAATTGCTTGTTTTAACGGCACCGCGAGATAATTAGATCAGTTTTTGAATTATATTAATAGCATTCACCCAAATATAAAGTTCAAAATTGAAACTATCTTTCATAATAATAATACTTTCAGTTTCGATATATATAGAAAACCAACTTTCACGGATATATGTATTCCGTCGGCTTCAAATCATCCTCTTTCCCATAAACATTCAGCTTTTAATTCAATGATCCACAGAGCGTTTTCAAGTCCATTATCCGTAACAAATTTAGCAAAAGAAATTTCTACTATAAAAATAATTGCTTCAAATAATGGCTTTCATACAAGTTTGATAGATAAAATGATAAACAAGAAACGTAGTCAACTAGCGTACAACAGCATATATCCTCAATTAAAAGTAGAAAAATCGGAAAAATTCACATCCTTAACATATTTTGGTCCTCTAACAGAAAAAGTTGCTAATGTCATACCTAAATGTAATATTTGAATTGCTTTCAAACCTAAGCAAAACTCTCAGGATTTTTATTCAATGCCAAAGATATCACTTCAAAATTTGAAAGTTCAGGAGTTTATAAGTTGATTTGTCCTGTATGTAAAGGAGTATATATAGGTCAGACTGATCGATCGTTTAAGACAAGATTTAAAGAACACCAACAATCTTTTTTGAAAAATAAAACGGATTCAACGTTTTCAAATCATTACCGTGAAAACCACCACCCATTTCCACAAATAGATAATTTTCAAATCATGCACAAATTACCGAAAGGAGCCAAACTTACTGGCTTAGAATCATTAGAAATTTTTAAACTCAATCATAATGCAAAAGATATCTTACTGAACGACCAGATTGACTTGATTATCTTCTCCTATATTTAGTGTATTCAAACAATAACGACCTTCCTAAGAACATTGTATAGTACAAATTTGGGAAATGTACTCGATTAGCCCTTCTTGAAATATGTTCCTCTTGTCTATTTAAGTACCTGCAATAATTCTTTCCCACCCGTAAGCGCAAATCTATAATTCTGTATTCAGTTCTTAACTCAATCTGCCCGGCGATGATGGTCTAGTGACAGAAATTGCAATCGCAGTGTTAAATTTTTCAAAATATTTTGTGACAATATACGTAGTAAATTCAAATTTAGTTTTGTTCATCATGTTAAATTATCACGTAGTAACGATGGATTCCATCAACTATTTTCATATTGTCCCAAATTTTCGTTAATAAACTTTTATCGTTTCTTTCTGTTTTCATTTTATATTGCAAAAAGTTGTTATTTCTTTAATATTTGTAATTTATCAAATTTCAGAGTACTGAAATGAATCAAGTGATAGAGATATGATTATATTTGAGTTCAGAACTAGTGTAAATTTAGATATTTTCTTGTCACAGAATTGCTCTTCATGTGATAATGAATTATTTTTCAAATTAGAAGATGATATCTGAACAGCAATCAAAGGTGGAAAAATCGTGAGCTGAGATATTTCACAAAATTTTCATTTTCTTCTATTTCTTGTTTTTGAGAAACAAATTCCTAACCCCCTAAGTCACTTGAAGGTGCTATGGGGGCAAGCAAGACATTAATCCCACGAAGAAACATGAAATCTTTACATTGAAATAGCGATGATTAAGAAAAAGGGTTGAAACAAAAACCATTCCTTAACATCAACTCAATCTACGTACTGAATTTCAGGAAGGACCACACACAAAGATATATCTTTTTTTTCGGGCCCAAATTGTATAATCTCTTGACACCAGCAATAAGGAAAATAACAAAACTTAATGAATACAAAAAACGAAACAAATATTTCTTTCAGGAAAATGTAACACTAATCTACAATATATATACATATATATATATTAATATATATATATATATATATATATATATATATATATATATATATATATATATATATATATATAAGCCGTTTCTAAAACGTCTTGCGACGTTGTCCGACGTCTAATCTCCATCTCCTTCGGTCTTCCCAATCATCCGCTGTTAAATTCCTTTCACTCATGGCTTTGTGGATTGTCTTCTGCCATTCTGTTTTGGGTCTGCCTCTTTTTCGTCGACCCATCGGTTGCCATTCTAGAACTTGTTTAGGTAGTCTTGATGCTGGCATTCGTTGTACATGTCCATACCATGTTAGTTGTTTGGCCCTTACGTCCTGAATTATAGATCCTTCCACACCCATCCGTTGTTTTACTATCTCATTCCTAATCCGGTCCCTTCTGGATATACATAAAGATCTTCTCATCGCTTCCATCTCCACCACCTCCAGCTTTTTCTTCTGTTTTTCATTCATTCTCCATGTTTCTGCTCCATATAATAAGGTGCTCTTTATCATTGTTTCGTATATATTATATTTCCGTTTCTTAGTGATTTCCTTGCTCCATAGTATGCAGTTGAGGCACCCAATAACTTTTTTGGCCTGAATAATTCTTTTTTCGATCTCTTTGACGTCAGTTTCTGTGTTGTCGAATGTCACACCCAAGTATACGTATTCTTGACAGGATGGAATTTGTTGTCCATTTTCAAGCACCAGATTGTTCGGTTCCTCGCCCACACACAAATACCTTGTCTTCGTCAGATTGACAGTTAGTCCCCACTGGTTGTATTCTTCTGTTAGTTTTCTTATCATGTACTGCATGTCCTCTATATCATTTGCCACAACGACCTGATCATCGGCAAACTGTAGTGTGTAAATACATTCGTTATTCAGTTCCACCCCCATGTCATGGACTTTTCTTTTCCATTGCTTTAATGCGCATGCTACATATATTTTGAAGAGAGTTGGTGAAATGCAGCATCCTTGTCTTAGCCCTTTGGTAACTTGAAATTCTTCGGTTATATATTTTCCCATTTTTATTCGTGATCTTGTGTTTTTATAGAGTTCTTGCACCGCATAAATTAGAGTGTAATTAATACTTGATTTTTCAAGAGTTTCTCACAGTTTACGAATTGGTACAGTGTCGTAAGCTTTTTGGAGGTCTACAGATGTGATATGAGTTTCTATGTTTTTTGCAGCTATTTTCTCTATTATTTGTTTTAGACAGAAAACATTATCAGTGCACGATCTACCTGCTCGAAAACCACTTTGTTCTTCTTCTTCGTTCTGCCCAAAGTCCTCCTCTATTAGGTTTCGTAAGATCCTTCCATAAAGTCTACTCATGACGCTAGTGACTGAAATTCCTCTATAATTGTTACAGTTCGTCTTATCTCCTTTTTTATGGATTGACGAGATGTATGCTTCCTTCCAAGGTTCTGGTACTGGATGGCCATTTAGGCAATTGTTGATAATGAATGTTAGATTGTTTTGAAGTTTATCTGTTCAATTTTTCAACATTTCCGCACATATTCCCTCCGGCCCACTCGCTTTGCCATTTTTAAGATCCTTAATAGCTTTTTTTACCGTTTCTATCTGTATCCTTACTTCCTCCATGTGGACATGTATGGGACCTGCTGTGTCGTCGCCTAGATATTTCTGTCGTGTTTCTGTTAATAGGTTTTTATAATACTTTTTCCACTCTTTTGGTTTAATTGTTTGTATAAATACGTTATCCTTTCCTGTATTTTTGAGGGCACCTATGAAATTCCAGACTTCTGTGCATTTTCTCCCCCCGCTGTACGTGTTAATATCTTGACATTTTTTGTCCCATAATTTGTTCTTCTCTGTCGTTATGAGTCTCCGGGCCTGTCTCTTTATTTCTTTAAAAGTTGCATGGTCTTCTTCCGATTTTGTGTTAAGCCATTTAAGGTATGTTTGCACTTTCTGTTCGATCACCATTTCTATTTCCTCGTTCCACCATATTTTCTTACTTGATCTATTCACTTTTACTCCAATCGCTTATTTGGCTGCTTGATGTAAGCTCTCAATAATGTTTTCATATACGTCAGTGAACGTGGCACCTTGTGTATCTATTAATTTTTCGTCCAATCGTTTTTGGTAAAGTTGTTTCGTACTATCATTCACGAAACTATTGACATTATATCTGGGCAATTCCAAGGTTTCCATTTTTCCAATGTCTTCCATGTCTGTATTTGGTACTATGTTCTTAAATGAAAATAGAATTTTGGCTCTTACTAGATAGTGATCCGATCCACATGTAATTCCCCGAAGAACACGTACATCATTACATCGTAACATCGACTCTTGTTTACATATTATATAATCGATAATTGTCTTAAGATTGCGAGTATTCTGAATCCAGGTATATCGGTGGATACCTTTGTGTTTATAAAAACCATTGTTGATTTTGAGGTTGTAGGTTTCGCATAGTTCTATTAGTCTGTGGCCGTTGTCGTTAGTCGTTGGTTCCTCATATTGGCCTACAACCTTACTGATCTACAATAACATAAATTAATTGATGATTTTTTTCAGTATTTACCGGGTCTCACAGTTGCTTTTCTTGTCATTGTCTTTACAATTAAAAGTACTCCTTGCTGATTTAGGACGGACTGGCACAACCCAAGCATACAGCATGCTTATGTGCAGTCCTTTGATCGAAATGTAATGGAGCACTGAAATATGCTATATATAATCTTTGTTATTGTTTTTTCTGAATAAACTGAATTGATATTGAAAGATAAATGATTGTTCATTATCGATTTTTTTTTTTTTAAGAAATTATTGTAAACATTTTGTACTTTTTTTCATTAGAGATCACTATTAGTAGGGGAGCCCAAGCGGGGATTTTGGGATTTACTCGAGCGCGGCAGAATAACATATTGGGGGGGGAAACCTTGCACCCTGTTGAGTATCTCCACCTTACATGAACCCTCAATATGGGGGCGTTCGTCTAGGGCAGCCGATCAGATAAGTAAAAAAAAATCGATTGTTCGAAAAACTCGAGCGCGTCAGATTAAGGCAAGGTGAGTTTATTACATACAGAAGAGTATGCATTTCACTAGTCTGACGATTTGCACGTAGCATAAGGAAATAAGAGACTACAAAGTTGCAAAAAGAAAACGTTACCTTGATATTCTCGAGCACGGTTAAATTTTTATCTTTATTTTGAAGGAAATGCTACGATTTTTTTCGCATTTTTCAATATCGGCGATAAGTTTTGGTCTCGTACGGTGACCCCCACCATGCAAATCGGCAGATTAACTTACCTTCGTTATCAGAGACGATGTGGGGTGAATAAACTATTAATATCTGACGCGCTCGAGTAAATCTATATAACGATTTTTTTTACATTTTTGAAGATCTGCACACGTTTTCCCCCCCAATGAAATGAAATACATCATATAACCTTTTTTTCGTTTTAGCATCTTATCTTCACAATCCAAAAGGTCCCCACGACGCTCGAGTAAATCCCCATTTAGCATCTCGGGCTCCCCTACTACAATATTTTTGAAAATTAAAATGTGTTCTTTGACAGCAGTTCGTTTTCTTTTCAAAATTTCAATAGTTATTGCACTATTATCATGTTACTGAGCATTCATACAAAAGTGTCAAATTCCCAAAAATTTCATAATAAAATCTATTCATAAAACATTGGTGATTATTGAAAATATGAAAAAAAAATTGTAAACATTTATATCTAGGGTAAGGAGCACTAAATCACATATAAGAATATCGAATATTTTACAAAGTGAGGATAGTAAACAGAAGTAAACAAAAATATATGAAATAGGACAAAAAATATTTTTTTTGCCAACTCAGAAATTTTTATAGAAAAAGGCTTAGAGAGTCATCTCTCCCACTAAGGCCGGGTAGTATGACGCACTGAGAAAGTAATGAGATATTCATGCAGGCGACATGGCGTATACACAACTTTTTAACTGACCACTGGAAATGATTTATTAGGGTGGAAAACGGAAAATAAATTTATATTTAAAATATAATAAACATAAAATAAGTGTTCAACCCAAAAACTACTAATCTCATTTGCGTTTTTCACAACTAGGACACTTATTTATAAAACTCATGCAGCCTTCATGTAACCATTGACGACAAACTATGCACTCAATTTTGAAAGTGGAGGGAATGGGATTTATGGAAGTGTATTTCCTGTATCTTCAACATTATCATTGTCTTGTTGCCTGCTGATTCGTGAATATTGAGAAAGGCATAATCTGGAATAGCAAGTCTGAAGGGAAAAAATCCTGTCCCTCTAGAGCTGGGCACAGAATTTTCAACTGTCATTAATCTGAAAATTAAAAAGTGCCACCACGTAGTGATTACTTCTGAAATGAATGAAACTGGGTGTGTATCTTGGAGCGCACCATCTCACCCGACAGTGTGGTTCAGATGACTCGAGGCGTCCCACCCTCCAGGGAAGATAACAATTCGCATTTAAGGCATTAATTCAATGTTGGATATAAAAAACAATGTTGTACTAAGTTACTAATGCAAATTAAGTTAGTCTACGATCAACCAGAAAAAATTGAAAACGTCTACATCTAGAGGATGAAAATTTTTAAGCATTTATCAAACATAGTATCAATCATTGTATTTCTTTTAAGGCCGTAACTAGCCACAATATTTTACCAGCATACACTGAACATAATCAAAACCGGCTCTAGGTGACTAGCATTCCATTTACTAGCACATAGACGAAATAAATTGAATGAGCCATCTCATCCGCTGAGGCCATCTCGTTGACATTAAATACCCAATAGAAAATTCAAAAAATACGATACCCGTACCACACACTAGACGGTCTGTAACTCTTCAGCGATCTCATCAGTAGTATCCCGTCCATCGACCGAGTGGGCCACGAAATAGAATCATCATAACCACCTTATGTCATTAGTGCTCTTCTTAGAAACTATGAGATGCTCATGAGGATTCGATGTTGTTGTC